>OZ035963.1:24901443-25051443 GCA_964034945.1 Chrysopilus asiliformis | reverse complement strand
TATTGTATTCATGACGGAGACTGATTCGAGAACGGCAGCATAGATAGAAGCTTTCTGATCAGTACGAAATCCGTTCCAGGCAAATTTATGAGGATGTCAGTGCATCTGTTTGTCGGTCTGTCCGTTGTACGAATAATAAATAACTCGAGAAAGCGACTTGAATTTTTTTTGTGAATGAGTTTTACAAAAATCGTAGTTTTCTATCAACTTTGGGAAAAGTAACGGTAGCTGTAAGCAAGATGTCACACTGGCCATCAGCTGCTGCAGCTGACTGATCCCGACATCAGTTGCACATGTAATCCAATCTGCATGTCTGGGACACAGACCTGACTTTTTTGAATTGACTTAAATGTAGCTGATATCAGGAACATGTCGGGTAGTCTCTAGTGTCATTTTTGTTAGATTAAATACAATAAAATGATAATTTTCAATATTTTTTTTTGTCTGGCGGTAATAATTGCCATCAATGGCACAGTCTATAAAGGTAGCATGGCCACTCTCTAGGTTATAGCCTATCTACTTCATATAATGTTGACTTTAAAATAATTACTAGTTGGGGACATCATACAATTTTGACAAGTCTGTTTAACTAATAAACTTTTGAACAAGCGAAAATAAATACGATGTCCATCGAATAGGAAAAATTAAACACAGGAATCGTACAAGCTGTAGGAAAAGGTAGATGCTTGTACGATTGCACAGATTCAGTTTTTTAGCAGAGAAATAAGGAGAAGTTCTTCCTCCGAGTTCGACATTTTGACGTTTGAGGTCAGCTGATCCTAGTTCAGTGTGCCACGTCAACTGATCGAACCAGTTCCTGCAGCTGGCCGACCTGATGTCGGGATCAGTCAGCTGCAGGAGCTGATTCGCCAGTGTGACATCTCGCTAACGGACACCTCCCTCCCATACAACTTTTTATTTTTGAAAAAATGCATTTTTTTTTAAATTTCATGAAATCTATGCGTTTTTGGGAAAAAATGAATATATAAAATTAAAACGATATAAAATTTTGTATATTTTTTACTGGAATTGGTTTTTTTTGTATCTCTAACGGTTCTCAAGATATTTAAAAAAATTAAGTTTTTCCAAAATCTTCCGAAAGCTATTCACTTTTGTGAAAAAATGCATATAACCAAATTTGTGGGAAATTAAATTTCTTGCGTTTTTTCCTTGAACGGTTTTTAGATATCTTGAACGGCTCTTGAGATATTTGAAAAAATATTTTTTCCCAAACTAATGGTTCAACCACAGTGAAGGCGACAAGCGGCAGCGGCGGGCGGCATTTATTTTGCACTAATGTAGCGCAACGAGAGCTGCTACAATACAGCGGCAACGGCAGCGCACTTTTTTCGTCGCCGCCGAGTTTGAATCCAAGTCAAACTTGCCGCCGCCGCCCAAAATGTTTTATGAAAACCACCACATTCGGCGTCACATTCTATGACGATTTTCCTTCGTTGTTTTGTGACAACCACCACATTTGGCGTCACATTCTATGCAGATTTTTGACGTTTTGATTTCACAAGATGCCGACAATGGAGGAGAAATTAATCGAGTTCGTAAAAGGAAATCCAGTGCTCTACGATTTGGCCCATCCTCAATATAAGGATATAAAATCAAGGAAAATAAATTGAACGAAGTAGCGGACGAATTAAATAAGTTTTGATGTTTCAATTTTGACAGAGGCATGCCGCTATCATGGTGCCGCTGCCGCTATCATTGTAGTTGAACCATAATTTCTAGGTCACGCCGTATAACATTTGACCTTGAATGTGTCAAAAAACCATATTTTTTTTTAGAAAAATTCGCAATTAAACTCATTCTTCAACTCAATTTCTGTAAAAGTTTCACGAAAAGGCTGGAATGGGAACATATTTTTTAATTTTTTTTTTAAATTGGTTTTTTTTTAAAATATGCGACCCGACGAGACGATTCTTAACAGTGCAGAAATAAGGTTCTATGAAAGGACCATGGTGTGAAATTGACATAATTTATCTAAGGATTTATCTGAAGGCTGTGCTCAATTTAACAAGATAAAACGATCTGAAAACGAATATAGATTAAAACAATTTCTATAAAAAATGTGAAAATTCCTGAATTTAAATATTTTTCCAGGGATATTGGTTGGCAACCCCTACTGGACAAACGCCACCAGTAACTACCTCTACTCTGGGTACGCCTACTACAACCTGTAACAACTTGTCACGATAATTTTTATAAATTGTTTCTAAAAGCCTCCCAAGCTGTGCTAAGCTACTGAAACTTTTTATATTTTTTAAACGCTATAAAAATAGGCAAGTAAAAAAATTATTGTTCTTTTTGCAATAAAGTTAAATATGTTTTTATTAAATTTATTTTTCCTCTATTTTCTATTTCCAAATTTTTCTTAAAACGTCATTTATTAAAAATAATGTAATTTTCAGATTTGAAATTCACTAAAATAGAAAAATATTTTTATGAAAGTAATGTTTGTGGTGTAGGGTTTAAAACAAAACAAAAAATATGATAGCAATCATTTTATATGATTTATCATTTTGTATTTTGTAAAATTTAAAAAAAATTTTGAGGAAAAATTAGAGAAAAAAATCAAAACAAAGCTCTTTTGTTATTTTTATTTTGCCTAATGTAAATCAATTTCTTTTTAATTTTTTTTAATAACATTTGCCCATTTGATATGGTGATTTTTAAACACTCATATTAATAAGTTAAATATTTCTGTTTCATTAAAAAATAAACGTAGTTGTAAGATCTAAAAACAGCAACTCAAAAATTATGTTTTTTTTATTTCAAAATTTTTGATTTTAAATTTAAATTCCATGGATTAGGTAAAAATGGTAAAAAAAAATCTAGGATTTTTTAATTTTTCATAATAAAAAAAATTAGTTTTCAAAGTTTTATTTACATTGTAAATTAAAATTTTGAAAAATTTTAGTGGGACTTGATATCGCGGTTATTAAGGAGTTAATAGCTGCGTTCTCACCTTATCTGCAAATTATTCCAAAGCAGTCCTAAGTTAACTTTTTTTTAAGTAGTATACTAAGACAGTTTCTGTATTTCTTTTCTATTAACGCTCATGTTAGTTCTTTCTTAGATTTTGGCTTTGTACATTTTCTTTCCGATAGCTCCCAAATTAGTTACTTTAAATGTAGCACCAGCCGGCTCAGGCTTGTTTCCCACGGACGATGTCGTCACGAACAAAATATCTAAATTTGGACCTCCAAAAGAACTGGATGTGATTTGTTCAGTAGGAAATTGAATTTCCAATTCAATATTTCCATTTCTATAAAAAGTCAAGTAAATTAAAGCGGTTTTAATGGGAAAAAATTAAATGAATGCAGCTTTTGTAAAAGACAAATTTGGAGTATTTTTCCCACAATTTTATCACAGGTTTTTATTCATCGACACCTCGATGTAAAAGTGATACATTAAAAATATTCCAACGAATTTAAATCTTCCTATTTTGATACTACAGTAGAATCCCGATAATTCGTACCCCGATAATTCGTATATCCCGCTAATTCGTCTATATTTGCTGGTCCCTTGAAATACGAATTATCGGGATTCTACTGTATTTGTATTTACCTTCTTATACATAGTGTACTTCATTATACTAGGACGTAGTACAGTAAACTATTAATGAAAAATTTCCACCTTCGAGCCGATTGGGATATTATTACAAAAATGTCTCCTTGTCTGTTAGTCACTGTACAAGATTTCTCAAAACCTACTAGAGCTAGAGCGATGAAATTTTACAGGAATGGGACGATCCTATCAAGTTTGGGTGAAAATCCGGGGGCCTATAATGGAATAATCGTAACGATTGGGATTTGCCTGTTGTTGACACACAAGTTCCGATCGTTACAATTACGATTGTATTCTATATAAGGCCCCCAGTAATTTCGTTTTTCGCGATTTACTTCGTACTACGAGTTTTGGAGTAGTCTTATGTATGACAAAGTTGGAGAACATAAAACATTTGAAACTTTTGTCTTTCACTATAATTCTGTATCACTAACCAATATCGAGATGTACCGTTATTTCGAAAAATTCATTTTTTTTGCGAGTATCTAAAAAAATAACGATTTTTCGGTAGTTTAATCTAGGAGATGAATGGAAGAGAATAGGATTCCTCACTATATGAAATTTTTAAGAAAAATGCTTGGACGAAAAAAAGGAAAATCTACAAATCACGTGTTTGCTTGCCAGGTTCAGAAAATTTCACTTTACTTTCAGATTAGACTTCGTTTCTACTGAAAAAAACTCGAGGTTTTGCGAGTCATTGCGCATTGAAAATTCATTTTAGGTGTTTTTACTTGCGAAATGACTTTGAGATAAAAAATTGTGCGAGTTTTTTCTATGGAAACTACGGATGAAAATAAAAACACTAAAATTTCAACTTACTCTGGATTAACTTTCAAAATCCTCGAACCACCGTAGGTAGCCACATACAGAAATCCTTCGGAATCAATCGTCATTCCATCAGGCACTAATTTTGGACGGTCTTTTTTAGCATGTAAATCAATCACTACACGTGGTTCACCTGAAATCGTAAATGATAAAAAAAAATAGTTGAATTTGAATAATATCTCGCTACCAATGAATCCTGTTTCCGGATAGTAATCAAATTCCTTTACATTGAAATCACACGAATCGATATAGTATAGTTTATCGTTGGTTTCATTCCAGGCTAGGCCATTAGAAATGCTGATATTCTCCCAGTGCTTTGTGACTCCTGCATGCTTATCGTAGGTGTAAAAATTCCCATCACGATATTCGGATGTTTCACATTCCTCCCTTTGATGCATGGTCCCTCCCAAAATTCTACCCTCTGGATCAGCCTTCCCATCATTAAATCGATTAAATTTATATCTCTCCTCCTGCTCGACTTCAAACAAAATTCGGTCAACGGTGGCAATTTTCGATTTGCCATCCCAATTAATAATTCCCACGCGTCTTCCTATACCGACGGCAAATTCACCTGGAGAGTCTTGGACGGGAGTTATGAATGACACTAGAGTTTCATTTTGGATTTTAGCATCGTAAACTACATCTTCGTTGAAATCATAGCGATATATGGAGCCAGCGTTTAATATGTCCAAATAGTAGAGGCTCTGTGTATCGACGTCCCAATGTGGTCCTTCGCCCAGTACTAAATAGGGTCCTGGTAACTTTTCAACTTCGTAGGCATTCTAAATTTTGTTTTAAATAAGAAATTTATCTGTGCAACACCGAAATGTTGTAAAAAGCACTTACGTAACATTGAAAGATGAAACAGAAGCTCACCACGTTTACCAATATTGCCCGCATGATGCCTCACTTGTGACCACAAACGATAACTGAGAATTTCAATGATTTGCTGGTGTTTTTTATTATTTCCCAAACTAAAATTAACTAAAAATTCACATGCCTTTTGGCATAAAGTTACCGTGAAGCAGTAACCTTCATGCCTGCCTAGAGAGAGCTTTCGGTAAAGAAGCGTTTTTAGCGGACTGCAGTTTGGTTTTATGGTTAAATTGCTTTCAATACTTAAAGATCTTAAGGCCGTGGATCGTTTGGGAGTATTTTTCATCTGTAATGGAAATATTACACGCACTTCAATTGTCAATTCGCTGAGATGTTTTTAAGAAGATAAGCTCACAACGAAATTTGGATTTTCCATACAAACAGATTGGAAAACCTGTTGATTAATAAATTCAATAAATATAGGAAAACACTGGGAGGCACTTTGTTTCATCAATTTTCTTCTGGATAAATTTTTAAAGAGATTTCTCATCGTCTTTATTTTCTTATACGAAGCATTATAAAGTATTGTATTCATGAAAAATGTCTAACTCTTAATTTGGCTAAAAAAACATTTCCAGAGCACTTCCAAGTCGATTGGAGTCATATTGGTATGGTGTGGTATGGTGAGTTCCAGCACGATCACTGGACATTAAGGTCCTTGGAGTCATATTACAAAAATGTCTTTCTGTCTGTCAGTCTGTGTACAAGATCTCTCAAAAACTACTGGAGCTAGAGCTATAAAATTTTACGGGAATGGGACGATCTTATCAATTTTTGTGAAAAACTGTGCGATTTTCAGTAGCCTACATGTATTTTACTAGAACTGCATATTTCAAGCCGTTATTTAAAAAAAAATCAGTTTTTCCGATTATCTAAAAAAATGAGGCTTTGGTGGTTCAATATATATGTGATGAACTGAAGACAATAATATTTGACATAATTTCGGGCACAGGAAAAAAGCTTACATATAACATATTCACACCCTATTTTTTTTGTACTTTTACTATTGCTTTTGGAAAGATTTTTTTTCTATTTTTTTAAAGACGTATATACAGAATCACTTTCTTTATTTTTATGCATGTAAAACAATATAATTTTCGTTCTTAAAATGTTTAAAATCAAATGCGCAGCTTCTGCATTTCGGTTCCAACAGCTCCAAGTTCGGTAATTTTGAAAGTGGCACCCGCTGGGTCTGGTTTTCCTTGAATATTTGAAGTTGTTACGTACAGAATGTCAAGGTTCGGCCCTCCAAAGGCACATGAAGTAACATTTTCACATGGCATCTTTATTTTCATAAGAATCGCTCCTGTCCTATAAAACAAATAGAAATTGTTAAAATGAAAATGATGCACAATGGATACTTTTAGACACATTGTTCAATTGAGCATCCGAGGTTTTTTATGTTGGTTTATAGATTAGTTGGTACGGACAAATGTATAAAGATTTAGTCATTAGGCCTGCGTACTTCCACACAGCTCCATATAAATTGAACAAACCAGCTAAACCATAATCCAACAAAAAGTGTGCAGTGCGCGTTGTGTCTAAATTCGCTTACTCTGGATTGATTTTTAATACGCTTGAGCCCCCAAAGGTTGCCACATACAAATTGCCATCTGTGTCAATAGTCATCCCATCCGGATGTCCCATTTCATTAAAATCAATGACGGTTCTTGGCTTTTCTATAATTAACAGAAAGATAAGAATTTTTTGACGTCAAAGAATTGTGATTTTTGAAACATTACTCATATCAACTTTTCCAGTACTTATGTCGTAATTGTACTCCTTAACAGCTTTGTCAAGAGTGTCAATATGATAGAATTTGTTGGTTTTCTGGTTCCACGCGAGGCCATTCGGTACTCCGCAATCGTCTTTTAAGTGCTGTAGTGGATCAGTTTTTGAGTACGAGTACATATTGCCAATGCGTCCCTCAAATTTCTCGGAAATTTTTCCGAGTTGCATGGTGCCAGAGACTAAACGTCCTTTTGGATCTGCTTTGCCATCATTAAAACGCGTCTTTTTACCCTGTTCCACATGTAAGCCGATTCTTTCTACTTTGACTGTTGAAGATCGTCCATCCCAATGGATTACTGCGACACGATTTTTCACACCAACAGCGTATCTATTTTTCTCCCCTTCAACTGGGATGATGAACGATACTACGTCCTCATTCTCTAAAAACATTAACTTAATTATAATTTTTCCCATTGAACGATGACTGCGCGCTTTTTGTAAATTGAATAACGCTTTTCTTATTTATCAGGCTTAAAGGGCTCGCTCCATTACCATGACTTTTTACCATGACAAAAAAATGCAGAAAACTAGAGCAAGATAGACTTATGTAGATCTAAATAGGAATAACTGAATACAAGTTAAACGCTATCCCTTCCAGTTTTACAATTGTATAGCAATCATATCAAACCTTATGCTATGAATATAATGTTCAAATTGGCATGGTAAAGGTGGGTTTAGAAACACGAGCATTTTCATTTTTACTGGCAAAGTGAGTGAAATGCCAGATTTCTTATGACTTTTTCATCAAGTGGGAAGGGGACGGCAAGCCACCCAGTAAAAATTTTACTGGAAATTTTGCTTGCATGTAGTGGTTTTACTATCCATAATTTTCGTCGACGATAGGAAAGTTATGGCAGTAAACAACAACAAACACATTGGACTTCCCCGCCCTGCCAGCAAAATGTTACCCCTGAATTATGGGAATTATGGCAGCCAGCAAAAGTAAGGTTAAGTTCGATGTTTATTTGAAAGCTACGCATTTTAAATGGAAACGGGAGGTGATAATAATTATGTTACTAATTATAACATCACACAAAATGATTTTGTTAGGTGAAATTGAAGTGCTAACAAACGTATTGCTGCGAGAAGGTGATGTGCAGTGACAGTTCGCCATAAAGTGGAAGGGAAAGTACGTGTGAGACACTGATGTGATCGACTTTTTGCGCACGTAAATTTGAATTTCGCTATCTCGCTCACTTTGCCAGTAAAAATGAAAATGCTCGTGTTTCTAAACCCACCTTTACAAAGCTTTTGACTATGCATGCGAAGGAGAAAAATGACATCACACTATAATAACAGTTTGAATGTGTCCGTGCTTACTATTCACTTACAGGGACAATGTGTGGTTGTAGTAGAAATCGCCATAAAATCGCCATAACAAAAGAGGGGAAATTATTTTTGCATTTGCCGACAAATTTTTGCAGTTGATTCTTATCTCCCTTTCTCGCCGAGGCATCTTCACATAAATGTGTCTCATTTTTTTGTCATGGTAAAAAGTCATGGTAATGGAGCGGCTCCTTAAAACTGCAGTTTACGATATTAAAATACAGTAGAACCTCTCCATATGAATAAATCGCTAGGGGAACGAAAAAAGTTTGTTGTATAGCGGTTTCGTTAAATGGAGGTTCCACTGTATTTACAATACCGTAAAACGGAATTTTAACCCTGGTTTAAGCCTGGATATAACAGATTTTAGTTTTATTATTAATTTTCTACGTTACGCCACTGGCGAGCAAAATATGAGTACTTTATAATGAACCAAACATCTACTGAATAATGATAATTTCACACAATCGACTCTTATACAAAACCGCATAGAAAACCTATCTAATCAATGTGTATAAATTTATATTATTGATTTGAATTGCCGGCCAGTTCAGACTTTATTTGAATTAAAACATTGACAAATTTCACAATAGTAGATAATTTATTATCATTTTTCAAATGTGTTTACTTGCAATTTTTCAGTAATTTGATAAGTACATGTTAGTATATTTTTAAACCAAGGCTAAAAATAATTTTGAACCACTACCAATTATATCTGATGTTTTATAACTCACCAATAGTCGCTCTGTAGGTTTTATTCTCCTTATAATCATAACGGAAAATTTCTCCATTATCAAAAATATTCACAAAGTATAAACTTTGAGTTTCGACATCCCAATGAGGTCCTTCACCAATTAATAGCATTGGTCCCGGGATCTGTTCGATTTTATAAGACATTTTCAGTTATGTTTTCTAAGTTGCAAATTTGCAGAATTTTATATCATTTCAGGCACTTTCACTCGATGTGATTAGAAAACTAAGCACAGACTTGTGAAAATTTCTTTTATATCACAAATCGTCTGATAACAACAAATTGAAGAGATTTAAGTGGTTTTCTTACGTTTTCTAATTTTCGATTCATTTTTACTTTCTTATACGAAGTATAATAAGGCATTGTATTCATGAAAAATTCCAGCTTCTTAGTTTTGCCTAAAAAACATTTCCCGACCACTCCTGAGTCGATTGGAGTCATATTACAAAAATGTCTTGTCTGTCAGTCTGTCATTTAGTCTGTCTGTCAGTTTGTCAGTCTGTGTAGAAGATTTCTCAAAAACTTCTGGAGCTAGAGCCATGAAATTTTAAATGGATGTTAGGTCCTGGAATGGAACGATCCTATCGACTTTTGGTGAACATCCGTTAACCGGAAGTAACCAAATTAGCGTTTATTTTTTAAAAATCGCACTTTAATTTTTGGCGATTTACATCGAAACTTTGCGTTTTCCAGTAGTCTTATGTATAGCAAAACTTGAAAACAATAAAATTTCCTACATTTTTTGTCTTTTACTAGAATTGAATTTCTCAAACCGTCATGGAGATATGCCGTTATTTATAAAACAACTTTTTGGGATTATATCGAAAAAGAAACGGGTGTTTGATGGTTCAATATCCGCGATGAATTGATGAGAATAATGTTTGCCACTTGCGATATTTTCATTAAAAGGTAAAAAATTATCTTTTACCGTAAATCGAGATTTCAGAGTTTGTAAAAAAAAAAAGAATTTCGATTTTTATATAAACTAATATTTTATTTGTCGGGTTATAGTGTATATTGTGCAAAAACTTCGATTTCGTACAAGAAAGTCATGTGCTGTTCACATTAGATTTTTTTTTTCTGATGACAAATATTTTCTAATAAATTGAGTAGATTTACGTTCAAGTATGAGATAAATAAAACATATTATTAAATTGAACAATCGTATCAGTCGATTTTTATTACATTTAACTTTTGATAATGATATTCATGACTATTCAATGATGACAAGTAGAAAAGTAAGATTGGATTTTAAGAGCTGTTCATAAAACACGTCATACATTTAGGATGAAAGGGGCTACGGTAACGCATTCATTTTAATATAAATAGTTACGGAAGGAGGGTTAAAACAAGGGGGGATGGTAAAATTCGGCGAATAAAAAGCTTTTCTCCGGCGAAAATTCTGAGAATCCTTTGCGGTTTATCACAACATTTTGTTGTTGTCATGGACGAAAAACTTCCCACATCTGAGAAATACCGTTAAGCTATTTACCTCAATCCTTCTCCCCGTTTTTACGAAACTGAACAGATTGGGCATGCAGAAATGGTCCGATTTTGTGTGATCAAAAACTTCGCCTAGCAATTTACGAGAAACGCAACTGTACAAAATTTCAAGTCTCTAGCTCAACAGTTATGGTGCTCACGGATAGACAGACGGACATGCGGAAATCATAATCTTTGGTCATCCAAGCATTTCGTCAAAATAATTTTAGGATTGAAAAGCACTCTAGGATTTTTTTTACTGTGTAGGATCATGACTCATGAGTCTCCGGTTCTTCAGAAGACAAGATAAATTCTGATAGTTTTAAGGCTTTTACACACACACACCAAATCTAGTGTGCAAACCGTTCCTTGCACTAGCGATTTTTTCTTGAATTTCTCCGCAATATTCAGAATTTATTTCGAGATTTTTTTTTTCATGGGATAAATCCACTGAATGAAGCTTTAGAAAAAGTTGTCAAAATTTTAATTTTTTCCGTGATTTTGTATGAAAAAATTTTGTATGAATTCCAATTCCGGCGCCTTTTAAGGATTTCTGTGCCGCATATTAAAATTCGCGGAATAAAGTATCAAATGTATACGACACCTTAGACATTTATCGTTTTAAAAACTACAGTATTCTCTGTTTTACAAACCAATCAACAAAAATTATGACAAAAAAAAAAAACAAGATTTTGAACTAAAAATATAAAAATGTTTATTCAAATAGTTCGTCTTTGATTCAGATTTAGACGCGAACGTTGTGCATTTTGGTTCCAACAACACCTAGTCCGGTAACTTTGTAAGTAGCACCAGCTGGATCTGGTTTTCCTTGAAGTCTCGACGTTGTGATATAAAGAATATCAAGATTTGGTCCACCAAAGGCCACCGATGTAATGTTTTCACATGGCAAATTGATTTCCAAATCGATTGTTCCACGACTAAAATTTTTTAAGCAAAATTTTATTGAAAAAAAAACATCTCTTTAAAATTCTCTTACATTGGATTGATTTTCAACACCTTCGAAGCTCCAAATGTTGCCACATACAAATTGCCATCACGATCGATTGTCATGCCATCGGGAAGATACCCAAGACGATTGCCCTGATCACCAAAGTCAATGATTACTTTTGGATTTTCTGTTAAAATTCTAACGTGAGAAGAAAATATTTTTTAAAATTATTAATGATATAAATTACTGGTATCAACTTTTCCAGTATTGATGTCATAATTGAACTCCTTAATATTTTTATCGGCAGTATCGATGTAGTAGAATTTATTTGTTTTTTCATTCCACGCTAATCCATTTGATATTCCAATGTTTTCTCTAAGGACTTGTACGGCATCGGTTTTGGAAAACAAATACAGTGTTCCAAGGCGTCCCTCCCAGATATCGCCGGTACCTTCCAATTTCATAGTTCCAGCCACCAAACGTCCTTTTGGATCAGCTTTGCCATCATTGAATCGGGTTTGCTTGCCCTTATCGACTTCGAGAACGATCTTTTCGACTTTTGTGGTTGTTGATTTCCCATCCCAGTGGATAATTCCTACACGTCCTCTGATTCCAACTGCGTATTTATCTTTCTGGCCTTCGACTGGGATAATAAACGAAACAAAGTCCTCGTGTTCTAAATATGGGAAAATCCTTGGTGTCAATTAATTTTAATATAAGACTTTATTTTTTTTTGTCAAAAAAGACGAAGTTTTTTTTATTTATTTATTTTTGTTTATGATAAAATGAACTTTTTAAATTTGTTTGTGTGCTGAATAAAAATTTGTTTTTGCTTTTTTCTGAAAAAATGATTTTTTTTGTAACTCAATTGATTTTTTTAAAATTGATGGTGTATGGAAATGGTATGTAAAGAAATGATATTTCCTGTTTTTTAATTAAATGTTTTAAAAAAACAGAAATGGTATCTCGAACAGGGTTTCCACAAAATGATCAAATTGGTTTTAGGAAAAATTGGAATAATTTCCTGTTTTTAGCTAGAGGGACAATTTTTGTATCTTCAGATGAGTTTTTTTAGGTAATCTCAATATTTTGACGTAAAAATTATCCCTACAACACATCGTTCTCACCGTTCACTTTTATGAAACAAGTAACAACCCTGAAGCCTACTTTTATACGGAATTTCAACCAAGTTTGAGACCCATCGACCTTATATGTTTACTAATAAAAACGCGCCTTTTTGACCCAAAATTAATAAAAAACGCGCCATTTTGTCCCATAATCTATGCAAAACACGCAACTTTGTCCCAAAATTAATGGTTTTGTGTAATAAGTCCATCGAAACATTTTTAAATACTTTTTTTCAAAATAATTTCTTTGCGGTCATTATTTCCCCTTATCGTGTACGCCACTGAAATTTACGACCTATACTAAACAAATTGAATCTAATTGAGTAATTCAAGCCTCTCAAAACCGGCTGAATAAAGCACTTGAGTGTTATTACATAATTATTAGATAAAATTAAAAGAGTTTTGCGGTTTCTCGCTTACAAACAACAAATATCAATAGATAGTGACCGTCACATCTGTCTTTTATGGCTAGTTTTTTTTTATTATTTAGACTAGATTTTTTAAGTATTTGTTGATTACCACAATAAAATTTTGAAAAATGTTCAAGAGTGATTTGAAATTACGGAAAGTACTTGAATTTGCAATTTTATGATATTAAAAAACCACTTACCAATGGTAGCCCTATAGGTTTTGTTCTCTTTGTAGTCATAACGAAGAATTTCTCCTTTTTCAAAAATATTCACAAGGTATAAACTTTGTGTAGTGATATCCCAATGAGGTCCTTCGCCAAGGTAAAGCAAAGGTATTGGAAGTTGTTCAACTTTGTAGGACATCTTTACAGAAATTCACTAATCACTGCCTGCGTAAGAACGTTCAACGTTTGATTTGCGTTTGACCGGTTTATGTTGCCGACTAAATTAAAAATATTTGCCAGTGCTTTTATATGCTTTTGTAGGTGGGGTACAAATAATTTGTTATCAAACGATGAGTTTCAAGGGGTCTTCTTAATTTATTTGAATAAACAAATTTAGCGATAATTGAAGTAGGTGATAAGGCACAATAAAGTATTATAGGTAAATATCAGTGAATGTTTGCATTACATTTTCAAAATAATCAAGCTTGAAAAAATTTGAGAGCCTTCAATCGATTTTTCTTTTATAAAAATAACGACACAAAAAATGACCCGTATGCGAGGTTATTTCCTACACTGTCGAAAAATGAAATCGATCACGCACCGAAACGGAATTTGAGGGAGTCCAACACCTTTTGGAGAAAATCGAACTCCGGCCTAGGGAGTTCTTCCCTGTGGATTTTAATGTTTAACAATTTTCCGTGCTAAACCATCTTATTGGAAGAGTTAAAAAAAACAAATAAATTTCACTTCACCAAATGCTTGTTTGTTATAAGCAGCATGTTTTGATTTTTTTCTTTATATTTTCGAAGTTATTATTGATTGTTAACAACTTATCTTGCAGGTCCCTACCTTTCTTAGCATATTAAAGCTAATTGGAAAAGGATTCATTTCAGAATTCATCCAAAATTCAGGCCAAAACGGTGTTAGAGTGAATTTTTAACTTTTTAAAGCAGGAATATCAAAAAACTCCGCGCTACGGGGTTGTATGCTTTCTGAATAACACTGTGAGGAGCTTACTCTTAGTAAGTTAGAGTAATTTCTTCAGTTGCTCATTTGTCCACCATTTGTTCAAGAGACAATAGAAGATTTTTCATTTTTATTTCGGTAATTGTAAGTCTTTGAAATAATTTTTCGGTCGATGACGTTTTTAAGAACTCAATCTTTTATCAGTTTTCCAATCCAACAATTCAAAAAAAAAAAGTTTTTTTAAGATATTTTTTTTTATTTAACAAACACTTCTTTTGAGTATATGAAAAAAAGATAGTATTATTTTACAATGTATTTTGTTGTCTTTTCTTAAGTGCACTTGTGTTTTGAAGATCCATTAGGCGATATTTTTTTATTGAGTTAAACTTCACTTTTCTATTAAAAAATTTATTGAAATTTTCAACCCTTTTGAATAATGCTATTTTTATTTACTAGGCCGGTTTTTCTTTTGTTTTTATTTTTCAAGTTACTGGAATTCTAGTAAATGGTTCTAGATGTAGTCTTAAAGTGCACGAGCTTTTGTTGCCAATATATTTCCAATAATTTGAAAGAATAAATAAATTTCAAATGGATCGGTGCGGAGTTCTTCCCAATAGACGTAATTATTTACAATTTAACTTTATGCATTTTAGTTCCAACAACACCAAGTCCAGTAATCTTAAACGTAGCTCCTGCTGGCTCTGGTTTATCTGGAATCGATGCAGATGTAGCGTAAAGGATATCAAGATTTGGTCCTCCAAAGGCACATGAAGTTATTTGCTCACATGGCATTTTAATTTCCAACTCGATTTTACAGCTCCTAGAAAAAATATCATTAATTTTTACGTCAACATAATATTGTACCTTCACGTTTAGTACTTTGGATTAATTTTGAAGATTTTGGAGGCTCCAAAAGTCGCCACATACAAATTACCGTCACGATCGATTGTCATACCATCTGGAACGAAACCTGGGCGTTTACCATTGTCCCTAAAATCCACAATGACTTTCGGGTTTTCTAAAAACAATAATGGGTAAGTTTAAATTGTTTTAAAGATATAAATAGTGAAATACCAATGTCGACATTCCCAGTTTTGGGGTCATAGCTATACTCCTTTACATCCAAATCTGTGGAATCAATATAGTAAAATTTGTTAGTTTTTTCATTCCATGCTAGTCCATTTGAGACACCGATTTTTGTTTTGAGTTTCTTCAATGGATCATTGGTTGAAAAACTGTACAGATTTCCTAAACGAGCATCAAAGATATCTCCAATTTCTTCTAATCGCATGGTTCCACCAAAGAAACGTCCTTTCGGGTCAGCTTTGGCATCATTGAATCTATTTTGATGATATTCGCTCTCCTTTTCAACTTCCAAGGCAATACGTTCAACTTTTGCTGTTGCTGATCGGCCATCCCAATGAATTATGGCCACTCGTTTGCCAACACCAACAGCAAACCGATCTTTTGAACCTTCCACCGGAATTATGAAAGAAACCACTGGTTCATTTTCTGTAAAAAAAAAAACGGTAGTCTAATTAAATTATTGTTTTCAATGAAAACTTTTGAAATTCAAGCAAAAATTGGGACTAGGAATTTTGATCTCCTAAAATATTTGAAATTGGTTTCGATAGAAATTTTTTACCGTGTACTAATTAAAAAGATGTTTGAAATGTTTTTAAGACAAACTCATAAAAGTGATTATTTTATTTTTAATCAAATTAAAAAAACCAAATTGGGCAAAAATAGTAGGCAGACAATCAAATTTTTTAGAGTTATCTTCAAAAATATTTTTTGTTATCACAATTGCCCCGTGAATAGCAGGGGTCATATTCATTTTCCTACATTTTGATACAATGAATTTATATAAATAGAAAATAAATTATTTTAATTGTAAATATGCTAAGGTTTTACACTCTATACTCTAGATGAGAATCATATAGCAGTATGTATATTAAATTTAGTATACCGTTTGTAACGCATCGAACCAACCGTCAGACACAAAAATGAACTACACAAGGTTGTTAGGGATGACAAAAGATTTTGATTTCCGCATGTTCGTCCGACTGTACGTCTTTTTGTCTGTCTGTCAGTGATCACCATAACTTTTGAAAGGATTGAGCTAGAGACTTGAAGTTTTTCACAGTTGCGCTTCTCGCAAATACCTAGGCTGAGTTTTCGAACGAGCAAAATCAGATCATTCCTTCTCCCCTCACCTATGCAAAGGAAACAGTTTTTTACAATTCTCTCGAAAACGGTGAGTCGTATTGAAAAAGTTATAAAGGCAAAATGTGTTTAGAATTTCACAAAAGTCTTCTATGCCCCAAAATCCCATCGAACCTCTCCTTCCCCTTTCCCCTGTACAAAAGGATTTGTTGAAAAAAAAAATCGATCTGTCCTCATATCGAATACTTGACGATAGCGCCTGGGAATTTTGAAATCAAACAATTTTCAGTCAAAGAGCACTCGCCCAACTTAATTCTCTTTTAAAATTACTAAAACTCTTCTTACCAATTAAAGCTTTATAGCTCTTATTTTCCTTGTAGTCAAAGCGATAAATTGCACCCTTGTTGTAAATGTCGATGTAGTATAAATTTTGAGTTTCGTCATCCCAATGTGGTCCTTCGCCTAGAACTAACAAATCTCCAGGAATCTTTTCAATTTTATACGACATTTTTCGGTTCTGAAAATATAAAACTACGTTAAAAGCGCGATTTCTATGTCGTTTATGGTTGAGTGATGATAGCTGACTGAATGATCGTTGTAAACTTATTAACTCTAATAAATCATTAATAGCTTTGTGCGTGTCAGTAGCGTAACTACAATTTTTTGGCCCCAGTGAAAAAGATTTTTTTTTAACAAAACCAAAATTTGAATACCAATTCTAAAACACTTGTCGCTTAAAACAACATGACTCGTTTTTGAATATGTTTAACCGCAATTAGCATAAACTCGTTCTAATTCAAATTTTCTTGGTTGTATTTCTGTTGTAATTTTATTATCCAAATATTTTTTATAAATGAGGCGTTAAAAGCTAGAGTGGACCAACCCACATGTCGAAATCGTGAATTTTTACTATTGCGAGTGAGTTTTTAGACAAAAATGTTTGGATGCACCAAAAAACGTTTCAACATTGAGTAATAAAGTCCACAGATTTTTTTTTTCCAAAAATGTTCAGTCAATAATAGTACAGAGTGGAAAAGCTTCAAAAACTCGATTATGTGGGTTGGTCCACTCTAGCTTCTAACGCCTCAAATAAAACGAGAAAAAATCAAATATATATAATTGTAGCCGAGTCGGTTTGTGTGACATTACTCGTGACGCAGTTCTATCAAAATAAGGCTCTAACTTTCGGAGCCCCTAATATTTTGATACTTTAGCGTTGGTATAAGACCCCCATACCCCATAGTTACGCCACTGATATGTGAGCATTTTATCAATTTTTATTTTTTTCTAATAACAAAAAGCTTATTTGATTAAGATAAAGAGAAATAATTACATATGGGTATGAAAACAAATATTCCTTGTTTGTTTTAATCTTCATTTAAAGTACTTTATTTACTTACACCTACGCACAGGAAAAAAAATCTTGATAAATTTTTAAAGACTATTCAAAATAATTAAAAAGCAAATACTTATAAAAAAAAGTCGTTTCAGATATCAATTTTTATTTTTAAGAATTTTTTTCAGATTTTTTTTTTATTAGAAAACCTATTTTTGTTTTAACTTTTTGTTTTAACTTTTAAAAATGTTCCTAGTGTTTTGAAGACTGGGGGATTAAGAAGACCCGATTTTTCCCCGAAGTCAAATACCGGAGTTTTTTTGTGGTCATTTTTCTGGGTGTCTTTATTTATAGGGCGACATTTTGTGCCAATTGAAATATATTCCATCAAATCTACAAAATATGCAATTAATCTTTTCGCAATTTCGGTCCTTGGTACAGAAAGTTTCTGTCTTGCCTACACAAAAAAGCAGTCAGAATCGGCCCTGGGTAAAAATGAAAATCCTCGGATTCGTTACCTAAAACTATATTTTTGGTTGTCGAAAATCTTTCCGTGTCGAAAATAATTTTAATTTTTGAGAAGGCAGTTATGACACATGTTAAATTTATTCACTTTTAAAAGTTGTATTAGATTATTTCCCTTCAAATTTTTTAAAAAGGTTTTCACCGCCATATTTATCTTTTTAATTAAAAAACATTATTTCAAAAATTGGGGTTTTTTATGCTTTAAAAGAATATTCTTTTGCTAGTATTTTAAATAACGTTTTTTTTCAATTTTTTTTAATGCGATTGTTACATATATTGGATTTCAAATATTTTTTAAATTCTCCAATTTTTTAAGGCGTTATGCGAAATGTTTTTCCTGGATATCTTCGCGATTATTTTTTTAAATCGTTTTGAATTTAAATTGTCGTTTTTTAAACTATTTGAACGTTAGGTAGTCTTATTGTCGTGTAAGTGTAAATTTCTTTTTATGTCACTATTTCAAACAAGAAAAAACCACGATGATGAATACTTAAAATTGATTCTTTTATGAAATACTAAAAACTTGTAAAAAGTATTTTGGAATCTTATATTTTTTCACATTTTTTAGTTGGATTTTTTTTTGTGTAACCGAATTTAGTTCCTTACTTCCAAAAACAACTTAATCCTTTAAAATTAAAACGAAAACTAGTCAAATTTGTATGAATGAACTTCTTTTATATGCGTCAACTACAACAATTTTTTTGATTTTTCTTGTCTCCGATTATTTTTTTATTTTTTCCCCATTTTATCTTGCTATACTCACATGAATTGTGATTAGTTTTTAGATTATCAGCGTTGAATCCGTACGAGAAATATAAAAACGAAGTAATTTCAAACATGATCTGATCTGATGGTTATTTGCCATTACCCGGGTCAGTGGTAATTGTTGGGTCACATTTTGATAAAGACACCAAATATAATGAGAGTTTTTGTAAAAGAGCCGCAATAGAACAATTGCACATTCTTCAAAGTCATATTCAGTGAAAAAGGTTGTTGCGGTGTTCCAAAAAATTAAATAAATTATATTAAAAAAGAAAAAAACCAGCTATAAGTCTGTTTCTAATTGGAAAGACCACCTTCAGACGCGGCTTAGCCGGCTTTCTTTTTAAAGGCTTTTATTTAGCTAGCTTTTTTGATTGTGTGTTTGTCTGCCAGGGTCAAATCTTGTAATCTCATTTCGACTCACTTCCACTCATCCGATTGAGTTAATACACATTCGTAACTCCGATGACAAGACAATATTTTCACTAGCATGTCCTTGTAAGGATAACGGAAGGGCCTGGAAGGATTACATAGTATATCTATTGCACTTATTCGATTATATTATGTGGAAAAATCCACAGACCAAAAATTTGTTTTATGATCAAAAGCCCGCAAAAAGTTAATATTGCTTCATGAATGGCTCACCCTTGTATATTTTTATATTTCCATTCAAGTTTTTGCCTTTGATAAACCGATTCAACGTACTTTTTAATGCAAATTTACGACCATATTAATATCACTTGTGATCTTTAAGGGAAGCGTTCTTCAATGGGTCATCTGTTTTCCGGAAATACTTAATTAGGGATGAGAGTCATGAGGTGTTTTTGTTGGACAGAAACCCCCTTCTATTCTATAATGAAAATCAATACATGTCATGTTCATTATGTCGAGTGATTATTCAAATTCCGAAGTCCTTTGTGAATCGTTAAAGCAAAAGGCATTTGTGCAAAAATAAGTAAATTTATTTAAGTGGAGAACTTAACTCCTGATTAAACATTTCATTGTTTATTATTTTATTTCAGATATAGAAATTGTGTTATGCTTGGAAAAGGTGAAATATAATAATTTAAAAGAAAATCATACCCTGGAACTTGATGTTTGTGGTCGTTTTATTTCATGACAGTTTCTTATTTTTAGAGAAATTCAATACTGAAATTAAACAAAAATTCGACAAAAAGTTAATAAAAAGTCGACAAAAAAGTAATATTTTAATATCAAACTGAACAAACAATTTTTTTATGAAAATTTCGATATTTTACCAGGGTTCTCACTTTGTGAATTACATTTCATAATTAAGACATAGTTTAATAGCATTTTTTAACAACGCTAATTTTCAACAAATATTGAAAAAAAAGGCCAATAAGGATAACGGAAGGTCCTGTAAGGATGAAGTGATTATATTTTTAATCAAATTTTCCGGAAAAAGTCTCATCTGGGAATTTTTGGGGTCGTAGAATCCGTAAGGATATCTAAGTTTTCACAAACATTAAAAAAAACTAGCGGGCCAATTAAGTACATTTCATTTATAGACAGTTTGAATATTTCAAAACAATAAACATTTAAAAAGAATTTTAGCCTCAAATTTTTTCTATAAGCGGAAATTTTGTTATATTTTTCCTATTTACAACATAAACGTTAATTTAAAGTTACAGAATTTTTCTGTTATTTTGTAACTTTCAGCTAAGTGCATCACATGATATTTAAAGTTGTAAGCACCACATTTACACAAGATGTGGTGTTATTATTAGTCGAACCCGATTAAAAACTCGAAAGATTAGTTTGCAGTTTAAAAAAACAAACCTTGACTTTAATATTGGCTTTCACGAAATTGTTTGCGAAGAATAATTAAATTAGAGGACTGATTTAAAGGAAAAAGGGCCTGCTAACTCTATAGTGGACGCTAAAACTTTCGTGAAGCGCGCCATAAATCTCTCGACACTGTTTTCAAAATATATAAACAACAAAACACCCGGTAGCATTTTTTCAATTTAACACATAAAAAAAGTTTTCAGATTTTTAGAGATTGAGTGCCAATTGGAATGGTTGCATATATTTTGATCAAGAAAAATAAAGAAATATATGACTAAAATTGTGAATAAGTCGAAAGTTTATGAATAATAGTATTGTTTTACGACGACATAAGTCTTTTTGCACAAAAGAGCGAATCTCCTTATTGATTTTATTAAAATTTGCTAAATGGTGCTGTATGTAAAAAATTATAAATTTGCTATAAGAAATGAGCAATGAAATATTTATTTTTGTCAATTTCCACTTTTTTCTGAAAAATTGAGTCAAATCCAATAACTTTTAATTAAAGTTTTTTACGAAATTAGAAACAAAAAAAAAATCCACAAACTGAACTTGAGGGTAATTTTTGAAAAGTACCCACAAATTTTAGTATTTCTCATCTGACAGTGCTGAAAGGCAGCCGTTGCGGTGAAAACAGATAGCACCACTGGGACGCCGCTGTTGTCAGAGCGAGATCGAGAATACATACATTTGGTACATACTTCAAACTGAATTCGTTACGCGGAGCAGTTTCTTGTGTTCCTTCAGGACTTTCAGTTTTGTTCTTCCTGCTTAAGGATTGTGATTGATTGATTGCCTTTGTGCGGATTCAGTGACTAAATCCGTGAACGCTATTCGAGAAGTGCTAGTTCTCAGTTCAGTTAAATGTGCGATTAGAGATTCGTGGTGGTCATTGGACATTGGATTATATTGGAAAATGACCGATGAGCTAATTGTCCGGGCACGGCAAAGTTGCTGCCGCCTTTGCCTCGCACCAGACAGTGAATGTGTCCCCATTTTCACCACTGCGGCAGCGGACAAGGAGCCTCTTTCGACGAAAATCCAAGCGTGTGTGAACATCAAGGTTAGTAGCATGAGCCCGCAAGCTGTGTAGCGAAGGCACCCAAAAATAGTTGGCCCAAATACGCAAAATGCGACGGGATCAAATGGAGGAATTCGCGGGCTAGCAACTAGATTTGTACTCGCTCGATAGCTTCGAAGGTAGCGAGGAATTTTCCATTGAATCCAACAAGCGATGGCATTTTTTTTGTGGCTGCAAATGGCAGATGGAGTCGTTGTCTAGGGCGTCTATTGGTGTGCGGTTCAGTGTGTCCACCACAATCCCAAAAATCCCAATGGAAGACCATCTGCCCTTTAGTTGGCTGCTTTGTTTGGGGCTCAAATGCGACGCACAATTCACGGGAAGTCGTGGGCATTTGCTTGCTTGCTGGTGGTTGTGGGAAGGGAGACACCAGCTATGGTTGACGACAGGAAAACTCAACCGAGATCTTTGGACAGGAAAGGTAGCAAGCAACGCCGACCATGAGGCAACCTGAATTCGATAGGCAGTCGCCGTGAGACAGACGAAACAGGCAGGGATCAGGTTGTGTTTAGACTTTGCACAGCATCGGCAGCGACGCTCACTTCACTTCATTTCGCCAGAGTGTAGTGGAAGTTAGGTATCTGTGCTGTTTGGCCCATATCGGATTTCGATTCTTCTTGTCGCTGCGTAGTCTGTGTGCCGTTCCCTCACATTTCTTGACACATCGTTCTATTCAGGTGGTGTTGCTACTTCGGCGTGTACCACAAAATGCTGTTTCGATACAGTTTTGCATTGGGTTTGGTTCCATGCGATTCTATGAGTGGCTTCGGATTCAGTTTCGAATTCGATGATGATTGCCTTGGCTTTTGTCCACCATTTTGGTGTGTCATGCGGCGATTGATTGCTCCGCATTAGAAGTTTCTGCCTGGTCTTCATCCCATCTTGCCTCACTCGGTTAATCTCCCCTCCCTCTTCGATCTCAATGCTTTATCCGGCCGCAGCGACCATGTGGATGTATTTGGACGTGTATATCATCTGATGTTGTCATGCATCATTCCGAACGGAAGCTCGAGGAAAATCCAACTCAAAGCAGAGGAGGCAACAGCAGCAGCTGGCTTTGGCCGATCCAAAGGATGAGTCAAGGAGATAAAACACTCCAAACTTCTTGCAGTGTCGACTATTCTGGATGAGTTGCAAATGGTGGCTCATAATCACCAGAATCTCAATGGACGGCGATTTCAGGCATCTTTCACAATTCGTTCTGGAAGCGGTTTGGTCGGTTGAATCGGTAATTAGTATTGGGTAGCTATGATCCATCGGGCATGGCTGGTTCGTTGGTTACACAATGTTTTCCAATGCTCTGTGCTAGTCGTTGTTTTAGAGGGTTTTTTTCCACTTCAAGTAAGCCTCATTGTATCGCTAGCTAACATGGGTTTATCATTTGCTTGCAGACATTACAAAAATGACCCGATCTTCGTCTACTTCAAGTGATGGTATGGGATTCTCATGCGTTATCCATTTATGGTCACATTTTTTCCAAAAACTATCCAAAAAAATTATGCTTAATAGAGACTTCACTCTTAACTGCACGATAGTCAAATTCCTTGTGGTAAAATAAAAATCAGAAATCCTTAAAAATTGTAAAAAGTGTGGACTGAAGTTACTGTGTTACTCCTGTGTGGTCGTTTATTTTTTTTTAACCCAGGCATTCCGGCCTTTTTGGATCAAAATTCCATATAAATTCGTCAAAATCTCTTAATTTTTTGTCAAAGTCATGCTGCTGGAGGTGGTAGGGAAGAGGGTAAAAATGCAGGGGAATTTTGGATTAGACCATAGCCTAAAACCCGCTCTTTGACCCTGAGAAACGCAACCTAAAGTTTAGTTCAAATGGGTTTGATGGTTCTTGAGTTACAAGCAAACAAACAAACATTTGGACAGGCAGGTAGATAGACAGATAAAACGATATACAAACAACACTAGATTTACTTCCCAACGTAATTCACTCAACTAATGCTTTCTATATTCAATTTTAGGTAAACGAAACAGACAGATTGTCATCGCGAATCTGCCACGCCTGCATCAGTTATCTAAACTCATGGCAAAGCTTCAAGAATCGATGCGTTGCCGCACAAAACAAACAGCAACACTGGCTGGAAATGGCGAAGACAAATATTCGCCGAGAGTTGGACAGCCTCCGCGTTGGAGGGCAATCGAAGATAACAACAACAGCTTCTTGCAGTAGTCCGCCAAAACTTTCAACGCAGTCACTATTAAAATCGCAAAAGATTCCCCCTCAACAACGTCCTATGGTTGGTAAACTTTCAACTTTGTTTGTTGATTATCACTAAGGCGAGGGCTTGGTTTAATTTCCTTTCGCATGTTTTTTTTTGTAGCCAGCGCCGTTTGTTATTAAAGAGGAACCAAAAGATGCCAGCAAAACGCAATCAATAATACCAGTGCAGAAGAATATCAATGAAGGCGAGATCTGTATAAAACCTGATACAGATCACTTGAATCTTTTGGCCGATAGTGCCATCGAGGATGCCAATGAGAATGACTTGTCGTTGGGTCAGCAGGACAGGTCAGCAAATGAAGACGGACCACAGATACTTACCTCACTTGGTTTAACGCATATTAATACCGTTAATCCATTTACATTCCTTGTAAGTATTTACAAATAGGTCGTAAGTTGTAAGAGAAATATAATTGAAAGTTTTATTGAGTATTCCTTAAATATTTTTATTCTTTTATAGAAATTATTGTGCTAATAAAAAATTTTGACTTACTCACTTTCATGAAATAGATTTGTGCAAACTAACGGTCTTTCAAAAAACCAGTCAAAGGAAGATTTAAAGATATTAAAATTATCTAAATGTTTGCCTTTTATTCAAATCGGGATCTTTTATCACTGTTGAGATATTTCAAAGTTTGATAAAAAGGATTTTTGATGTTTTTTGTCAACTAATATTTTTTTCCGTCGGGTTAAGCGTAATCTCCATACAGCCGACTTCCTTATCTGACGAAAAAGTCATAGAACCCGAAAGAGATAAACGTCTGTAATTTTCTGTAAGAGTGACTGAATAAAAGCAGTCAGAGCCTCCTTATCACATTTTAGGAAATTATGGATTTCATTTTATGATTATTTCAGCATTAACCCGCATTTTTCACTATACAAATCCAATCAGACATTCCTATCAGGAAATTGCTAATGTGTGATGGTCTTGTGTGCGGTTATTGTGACCGAAATCAGGCGAACAAATTTATCTGTTAAGGGGAATGATCTGTAAATCGAAAATCTGTTGGGAAAATTATAACTTTTTAAAACTGCAGAAGAAGACAAAATTTGTAGGGTGATTGTTTTCTCCCCTTCTGTCCAAGCTGTCTGCATAAGTGCATCCCATACTATTAACAGATGAAAATATCAGTTGTGGTTAACACAAAACTTTCCTCTGCCATATTTAGTTTTAGAAAAAAAAAATGTAAAAAAATATTTTTCCAAATATCTTGAGAACCGTTCAAGATACATAAAAACCGTCAAGCGGAAAAATGCAGGAAATTTGATTTCCTTTGAATTTAGTTATATGGGTTTTTTCACAATAGCGCATAGTTTCCGATATTTTCAAAAAACTTAATTTTTTTGAAATATCTCGAGAACTATTAGAAATATGTATAAACCGTTAAACCAAAAAATGTAGAAAATTTTATTTCCTATAAATTTGATGATATACATTTTTTCATAATAGCGCATAGGTTTCGAGAAATTTTCAAAAAACGGTATTTAAAAAAAAATTGTATGGGAGGTACCCCTTATAATTACCGTTACTATTCCAAAAGCTGACAGAAAACTACGATTTTTGTAAAACTTATTTACAAAAAATATCAAGTGACCAGCTCAACGTGTTCTTAAGTTATTTAAGATACGTACAATGGACAGGCAGATGCCCGCCATAATTTTGCCTGAAACGGATTTCGTACTGATCAGAAAAATTCCATCTGTCCTCGATCTCGAGTCGGTCTCCCTCATTAATACAATACTTTCCTTCTATAGAAGAGAAAAGTTAAAATCGGCTGTATGGAGATTACACTTTATAGCGTAAACTGCACAGAGGCTTAGATTTTGAATAAGAAAGTTCTGTGCTGTTCATATTAGATATTTTATCATTAAATCAACGCTGAAGTATGGTTAGATTCGCCTTTCCCAGCCGGAAATTAGTTAAATGTGACTATATTTGTTAAATAAGAAGCTTTCAAAAGAACGATTTTATAACAATAATTTTATTTTACAAACATTTAACTGTTTTAGATGATAAACGTTTTTACCATCAATACCGCACTATTAATCGGTAACCTTTTTTGTCATTCTAGAGCACAGAATTGGGAAATGAAACGATGTCCGATGCTAACAAAACCGCAGAATCGGTTGACAATTCGACATCTATCAGTGAAGCCACGCAGTCTACAGATCCTAAACCACTGCCAGCCTGTAGAGTTTGCAATTTAGTATTTTCCACACGAGCCAACGCTCGACGTCACGAACGAAACATTCACGGCAAGAACCTTAGCAATGAAATGCCAAAAACCTCCACGCCCTCAGCAACGGCCACTAAACGCACATCAAATTCAGCTCCCATAGCACCGGAAATGCTGGGAATTTACGATTACGATAAACCAGAGAAATATCGCCATATGCTAACCGATACCAAAATCTTATTCCTTCGCAAAAACGATGAGTTCCTCAAACAGTATCAGAATCTCACGTGCAAATGCTGCCAAAGGATTTATCCGACCTACAAGCAATTCATGGCGCATTTACGAAAGAAATATCCAACGCTGCCGAAATTGACTTGCTTTAAATGTCTGAAACAGTTCCAATCTAAGGCAATGTTTGTGTCGCATTTGAAAAAGAAAATCTGCATAAATTTGTACACGCTCTACTTGAGCGATGAAAGTATTTCGAAGGTTGAACCGTACTTCCAGTTAACTGACAAAATGGGCACCAAGGAGTTGCTGACCAACAAAGTCTACGAGTGTAAGCTATGTAATAAAACATTCCGTTTGAAATTGGAGTTTAGAAGTCATGTTTACGAGGCACATGGTGACCACCAGAGAAAAGACATTCCGCTGGGCGCTTGTGGATTCTGCGGCATCGAAGCAGAAGATCCGCTTGTCCGGCGGAGGCACTACAATAACATGGAGTGCATTGTTGTATTGATATGTGGAACCTGCGAAGAGAAGTTTGAGAATCACCAGCAGTTCATTGAGCATGTCTACAAAGTCCATTTGCCACCGACGTCTGGTAATCCGGGAGACGAAGATCTGAAAGCCATTCATCTTGCAACGCCGCTGAGTGGAGATTCGCATAGTGAGGCATCGCCGGAGAACAGTCCGAATATAAATAATTTGAATATCCCGCAAAATTGCAAGATCTGCGGATTGCGGTACAACAGCTATTACAATGTCATCCGCCACATGGAGTCCAAACATCCGGATCAACTACCAAAGACCTACAGCTGTGAGAAATGCGATGCCGGTTTCCCGCGACAGTCGTCCCTTCGTGAACACATGTTCGAAGTTCACGGAACGACACTGTCGCGATCGAAGAGGGAGAATATCACTTGTCAAATGTGCCCTGAAGTGTTTGAAATAAGAGAGAAGTGGGTTAGCCATCAAACAGACAAACATTCCCGATACGCTTGTTATTTTTGCAACTACGAGGAAAAAAATCTCGAAGAATTCAAGTCGCACTTGGAGATTCATCCGCGAAGTTCACGGATATCTGTTGGCTCCTCGTCCACAGATTATGTGACCAAGGATTTGCAGCAAATACTAAACGGCGGTCGCGATGCAGACGATGAAATGGAAGAGGATTGCGATGACGAAGACCAGCAGCCGGCAAAGAAAATCAAACTTGATGGGAAGGTAAAAAAGCGATCCTGCAAGATTTGCGGATCCGAATTCAATACGAGTCTCGGCTTAACGAATCACATGAGAGCTCACGTCACTCAGCAAAGTTTCAAGAAGTCGAACAGCGACACGAAAAAATCGGCACCCAATAAAACTATCAAAAAATCCACACCTGGATTCGTTGCGAAGCGGGAAAATGCGATTTTCCGGAGGGTTCGCTGCAGAATGTGCCAAAAGCGATTCTCCACGAAGAAAAGCTACCGCAAGCACATGATGGTCGACCATCAAGTGAAGAACGTCAATTTCATTCGATGCAGCGTCTGCAAGTCGGAATTCACACACGAACGGGGACTCAAAGTGCACATGTTTAAAGTGCACGGTACTTCGTTAAAGGATCAAGCGTTGGAAATTCAATACGAGTGTAGTTTCTGTGCGACAGTCTATCGCAATAAGGACCAGCTCAATGCCCATTTGAATTCCGTGCACGGATCCGATGAGAATAGCAAAAGCACGGATGTGGCCAATGAATCGTCGAGTACTGTTTGCTGGTTCCAATGTCGCTATTGTCCGGCACATTTCAATTCGAACAAGAAATTGGCGATTCACGTGAACTCTCATGACGAGTTCGACTCAAATGACTATTCCTGCAAGGACTGCGGCAATGTGTACAGCGGACGTAAGAGTCTGTGGGTGCATCGGTACAAGAAACATCCCCTCATCTCCGATCCATCCGAGTGTGTGTTCTGTAACAAAGTCTTCTTTGATAAAAACATGCTTTTACTGCATTTGAAAACACATTCCGAGGCAGGTGCTGGCGATGAAGTGGACAAGATTCAAGCGTTGCTTGAGGAAAAGAAACAAGAACAGGCTGACGCTGTCAATGGAGAGGAGAAGTCAACTTCTACAAATAAGCGGAGTGAAACTGCTGCAACGGTGGCTAGTAAGAAGCAGATAACGTGTTCAGTTTGCTCGAAACCGTTTAGTGATCAGGATCTGTTCGATAAACACATGAAAATACATGAGATGGAGTTGTACACTGATAATCCACTCGCATCCATGTTTGATACAGAGCCAGAAGATCCCAACAAGTTCTACATGGGTCGAATGGGTGAGAACGGAGAATTCGGGTGTGATATCTGTCCGAAAACCTTCCCAATTCTTACTGCATTGAAGGTACATCGAAATTGGCATTTCAGGAGTGATGGAAAGCAGGTAAGGATTTTTTTTTGTTCTTAAAAATCGAAGAAGTACATTTTCTAGAATTAGAGGTTGCACATAAATTTCGTTACACCTTTATGGGGGAGGAGTCTGCAGAACGGTGATGGCGGCGGTATAAAAAGTTTGACAAAATAAAGGCTTGTAAAAAATATATTTTGGTATAAAAATGTTGAAAGAAATAATGCAAAAATTACGAAAAATGCCTCAAAACATAAGAAAGTTGTTTTTGTATTTCTTACGGCCGTAGTATTGATTATTGTATTGTTTATTCGGGCTTAGCGGCCTGGATCTTTTTCTTCTTTAAAAATTAAAACCCATATTAAAATTTTTTTATAATTTTTATTGAGTTTCTTCCTCCGACGTTTCGACCGATTGATTTCGGTCGTCTTCAGGGAGATATAGATTTACTACAAATACAAAAGAATATAAAAACATTACAAACCTTATGTATGCACTTTATTAATTAAAAACTAATTTACTTACGATGATTATGTTTGATAACATTTAAAAAACTGTCTGGCCGCTAAGCCCGAATAAACAATACAATAATAAGAAAGTTGGTTCAAATAATTCGAAATTGTTTTGCGTACCCTAAAAAACTAGGAAATGTACTTGCCTGAATATTTTTACCTTAAAAAAAAACATCTTTTAGAGATTTGGTGTCTCGTTTTCTAAAAATCTTTTGCTATTTTTCAGTTGATGGCAGACCCCAATTCAGTTTGGCGGGGAGTTTCACGTAAAAAGCGAAGAAGTTCCTATGGTCCACCACAAAACTGCCCATATTGCTCGTCGACCTTCATTAGCAAGAATAATTTGCGCCGACATATTGCTGAATTGCACAAAAGAGAATCAGGAAGTGTGGAGAAATGTTTCGAAATCGTCATTGAGAAGCCCTTAGAATGCCGAAAATGCGAGAAGACCTTCCAAACGAATGCAGAATGGGTCGAGCATAAAATCAGCGACATTAAATCGTCATCGTCTGAATCGACCTTTGAATGGGGCTGTGAGATTTGCGGAAAGATCGTTTCGCGGAAAGAGCGCCTAATCCAACACATGTCGGTGCATTTGCGTGGTGATGATCCCAACAAGACGAATGAAATTGAAGCCGAAAGTAACTCTCGAGATTCAGGGACTTCCTATCGGAGTGGCGATAAGGAGGACAATCGAAGTGGTGTGGAGACGAATAGCGAAGAGATGGCCAATGAATTTGAGAATGGACACGTTGTTGGACAGGAAGACGCCACTGACGATGAAGATATGGATTTTGGCGATGAGAGTGAACATGAAATTGTTAGCTTCGATCAGGAGGATTCCATTATTGAGGAGGTTCAGGAGAACGAGGAAAAAGAAACTACCATTCCATCATATTCGTGCGATCTATGCCAAGTATATTTCGATACGTCGAAACAATTGAGACGCCATGTCACTAGTCACTTTCTAAATGGTCCAGGATCGGTTACGATCACCGATATTTCCAAAGAGCGAAGAAACTCACAGCCGCACAGCATCAGTAGCTGTACTGATGATGAGAAAAGCTCCGTAGTGGAAATTTAAGATTTAAATTGATTGTTAAGAATTACCTTAGCTTAGATTTAGTGTAGATTTATTTAAGAGACAGACATTATTTGACATTGAAATACATTTTCGAGTACAAAACGATATCGTATAGATTTAAGCATCAGTCAGTATTCTCTTATTCTTAACGAAATCTAAATATATATATATAAAAAAAACCAGAGTATGTTGAATGTAAATAATTGACAGAATTATTATTTATATTTCCCTTAATATGAATTTATGATTTCTCTCATGATTTTAATTTTATCTCTTTTGAATTTTTTAAAAAAGTCAACTATTTTTATTATAAATATATTATTATTAATTAGTATTTATTAAATCCGCTTATTAAAGTTAAATATGAAGAAGAATTTTGTTTTTGTATCCTTTTATTTAGAAATTTAAACATCACTAAAATTACTTTTTTTGATGTCACCGTACAATATTCTTTGACAACGTTTTCTGTCAATTGTAAAAAAACGCAGCACAACAAAATAATCTAATCAAGTGTTCATGCTTAATAAATTTTACATATAAATTTTTTTGAATAATCCAAGAAAAATCTGTAATAAGTCTACGAAAATACTTGTTTTAAATTATTATATATTATAATACATAGACTAGATGATAATTTCTGCGTGTTAGATTTGAAGTTTTTGACAGAATAACGAGCAAAGAAGGCAAATATCAAATGTGAAAAATCGTTAATAATTTCATTAATAAATAGATATTTCAATGATAATTGAATTAAATCAGTTTTATTTAAATATTTAACAGATTATCTCACGGGGAAGAACGAGCAAATGGGCATTCATCAACAAAATCATTCACTGCAATAACTTTTTCTTTACCCAAAAAAATACCCTAACTTTTGACTACTTGTGTAAATCATATTTTATGACTCCATTTTGGGAAAGTAATATTATATCTAGGAGATAACTTGAAAGCAGTGTTGGGCGTAATCAACTAATTTTTTTAGTTGATTGATCAATCAACTAAAAATTTAGTCATGGCCAATTCAGTCATGATTACTTCAGTCATGATTAATACATTAGTCATAATCATAATTGAACACAGTAATCATTAGTTTTTCAATCATCAATTTCAATCAAAAATAGGAATGATTAAATTCAATTTCGCGCTAAAATTTTTGTATAGAAATGATAGTAGGCTTTAGGAAAAACAATTAAAATTCAAATAATTTCAAATGCCAAACAACAAAAAACATGAAATGACATTTCTTATGACCAAATTCGCAAATTCAACTTATTCTGATAAACGGACTTCTCTCATAACCGGACATAAATATTGTCCCGTGAGTGTCCGCTTCTGGGCACTTTCACTATCATTTGTAATTTCATTTACATTTTAACTACAAAAATATCAGATGTAAGTACCTCATGACTTCATGAGGCGATCTCCGTCATGAATACAATACTTACCCCTACTGAAATTAAAATCAATCATAAGAGTTAGTTTTTCAATCATGATTATGATTAAAACTAATCAATCACAATCAAAGTTACGAATGATTAATGACTAACAAATTCAATCACTAATCAAAAAAGATATGATTGATTTTTTCAATCATTAGTTTTCAATCATTAGTCAGATTGAACTTTGCCCAACACTGCTTGAAAGGTACATTTGATAATTCTCACTAAAAATTTTATCTTTTTATTAAAAACTTTTAAAGATCCCTGGAAGTATGCAATCTCTAATAATGATGTTAAAATTTCAATGTGAATTTTTTCTTTGTTATATGAAGGATAATAAATTTATGTATTCGACCTCTTAATTTTGCCTGAAAATCAATTGAATGAATTGAATGAATGAATGACTGTGTTTACATTGTGATTCATTTTCATCAACAAAACTAAAGACACAGGTTTCAACGACCAGACTCAAAAACCGGTTTGCGACCGATAATTTTAAGTGAATCTAAACTTCGTTCGCTCTTTTTGGTTTCCGTCCCCACTGCGTCCCACACCCTCACTTGGCCGGAAAGACGTGCCGCCTCAAAATGAATCCCAATGTAAACACAGTCAATGTCAATTGGAGCATTATTACAAAAAAAAAGTATTTCCGTCTCTTAGGCCCGTTTGCGCGTATTAAGGGCTCTCCCCATTGCCAGGATATTTTAGTTGCCATAAAATGTAGGGACACACTTATATAACAAAGGCTTGGTAAGAAAGAGAGAGAACAAAAAAAGCGTACGTCGCCAGATGTCGCTTTTGTAGTTTATTTTATAGGAAGCGTTCGTCGCCAGGTGTCGCTTTGGTAGATGTAGTTGAACTGACGTACGCTTCCTATAAAATAAACTACAAAAGTAGTCAAAATCTGTCTGATTTTGACATATGCAGTTTCAAAACTTACAATACAATGAATAACAACGAAGGTATTTATATTTATTACATGTTTTGGTATACAGACTATAATAATAATAATAATAACCATATTTACAGGTAGGAAATTTGAGATATTAGAGCATATACAGATATGTGATTCGGAGATGCAAATAGAATGTTTTGGACATGGAATACGGTTTAAATTCCTATGATTTTATCCTATAAAACTTTCTAAAAAAGCGTGCCCGTATTCTGTCTTTCCCATTGACAATTACAGCTATCTGTCTCTTTCTATTTGTAACACATTTTTATCGCAACTAAAATATCCTGGCAATGGAGAGAGCCCATTATTCTTAAAAAATTAAGTTGTGGTTAGCCTACTTAAACCGTGGAAATTCTTCGACTTAAATTTTTTAAGTTGTACATAAGTTGCTAAGTTTTGTTGGTGCAAACGGCACTTAGGCCCGTTTGCGCGTATAATTCTTAAAAAATTAAGTTGTGGTTAGCCTACTTAAACCGTGGAAATTCTTCGACTTAAATTTTTTAAGTTGTACATAAGTTGCTAAGTTTTGTTGGTGCAAACGGCACTTAGTCTGTGGACAAAATTTCTCAAAAGGCATGGAATTTTGCAGGAATGTTTGATTCTGGAATGGGGCGATCCTATCAACTTTTGGTGAAAATCCGTTGACCGGAAGTAACCAAAATGGCGGCTTTTTAAAAATCGTGATTTCATTTTTCGCGTTTTACTCCGAAACTACGCGTTTTTCAGTAGTCTTACGTGTGATGAGGGCTGGAAGCAATAAAATTTCCTAAATTTTGTTCTTATACTAGAGCTCGTACCTCAAGCCGTTATCGTGGTATACCGATAGTTAAAAAAAATCTGTTTTTAGCGATTATCTCGAAAAATAACATTTTTTTATAGATTATATGCAACGAATAAATTAATGAGAATTGCATTCTCCACAATTTTGTCTTTAACAGTTAACCGTTATTTTTTACCGTTATATTTCAGATTTGGTAAATTTAAAATTCACATTTTTATGTAAACTAAAGGTTTCGTCGGTTTATAGTGTACTCGCAAATTGCGCAAGAATGTAGATTTTGTATAAGAAAATTATGTGCTGTTCACGTTAGATATTTTTTGATTACAGTCGAACCTCTTTAAGTCGAAGTTCGCAGGGACGAAGCGTTGAGCTATCGAGCTCATTTTCTTATAAAATTCATAACTTTAGATATTAAAAAACTGTCTAATTGTTAGCATTTTTAAAATTCTCCGTATCTGACAACGGATGCCTAATAGAATCATCGAAACAAAATCTTTGAAAAAGTATCGAATTTTTATCGGCTTAAAACGCTTTTGTTTAACTCATTTCTACTACAGCATGTTTTAATGAACAGGAAGATTTGTCAATTGTTACTTAAAAAAAAATCTTGTTAGAAGTCTTAATAGCTATAAAAAATTACGTCAATTTTGGCAAATAAAATAAAAAAAAGGAGAATATGAACAGAAAATCTTAATATGTAAATCTTGCGTGTGTTACCTAATTACGAAATCAAGTAAGATGAACCAGAATTTTATAAAAAATTAATTGCGTTAATCTAATACTGGTAATAAAATAAATCAATTTGAAACATTTACGAATATATTGAGAGATAAATGGAGGAAATTGAATAAAAACCAACGCCCAAAGGCAGAAATCTCACTAATGGAACACATTTAGTACTTGCTGCCATGTTTTCCGTTGAATTTAAAATGTTTAATTTTGTAAGTAAAATTATATGAAATCACCATTAGACGTATGTATGTCCAGCGATAAAAGATGTAACACGCAACCTGTTGAAACTGCCGTGATTACACCGAACTAGCCGATAATTAATTAATTTTTCAACTTTGCGGAACTCTTTTTTTTTTAATTTTTTCGATGGCATGTGGAGAAATGTTTTAATGGTGAATACGTACTGGTCTGACATGAAACTACTTGTTCATTGATCAAATTTTCACCTGTTCGCTAGGAAAAAGGGAATTCAAATCGAACATTTGCTTATTTGTTGGAATAAAATGTTTTGGAAAGTGGAATTATCATTTTTTAAAGTTTTCAATAGAAACCTGTTACTCAGAAATTCAAAGCATTTAAATTAAAATGTTTGTTATCGTCTTTTAAAAAATCTTGAAGCTTAAAGATTGTTTTTTTTTATTCTTTCTACTTATAAATTTTGAATCAAAGCACAGATTTTTATTTACTTATACGAAGTACGTAGTATAACAAAGTATTGTGATCACAAAAAAAAAAATCGACCTCTTCATTTTACCTAAAAAAATATAAGAAAAGCTACAGTTTCCAGGGGCCAATTGTAAAATACTCTGTATGAGGGCAGACAAAATTTTTATGAAAACATAAACAAAGGCTATAATTGCCAATCCGCAATCCGCGCCACAGACGGACGGACATGCAAAATTAAATTTTTTTAATCATTCTAAACACACTGGTGTAATTCATTTTTGTGTGATGACGGGATCTTGGCGTTACATACGGTAAGGCAAATTTAATATACCCTTTGGTTTCACCATACGGGTATAAAAATTAATTTGTATGGGAGAGTGTGAAAGGAGTGATCCTTTTGGATTTTGATGTATATCATAGCTATGTAAAATCGGATTCTAAACACATTTCGTCTTAATAAATTTTTGATATGATGCACCGTTTTCGAGAAAATAGAAAAAAAGTATTCCATTTGTATGGAGGTGGAAGGAGTGGTCAGATTTGGTCCGTTCAAAAACTTAAAAAATTTCAAGTCCCTATGTGGAAAAATAGATTTTTACGGATTGCTTGCAAACTAACGATTATTCGAAGAAAAATAAAACGATTAAGGGAAGAATTAAAGAGATTAAAATTCTCTACCTTTTTACCGTAACTTGTTATGTTTTACCGTTATCTAGATATTTCTGATATTGTAAAAAAAATGATCTTTTATGAAACTAACTTTTTTTGTCGGTTCATAGTGTAAATTGCGCAGGAACGTAGATTTTGTATAAGAAAGTCATGTGCTGTTCAAATCAGAAACTTTTTTAAACACTTTCAAAGAATCGGTAATGACATTGATAAAAATAAAGTGCAACAAAAAAACTGCAAGCTTCGCGACTGCATTCATTAAAGTTTAAACGAATTAAAATTAAAAACTGTAGGCACGGCTGAGTTGACACTATCAGAAACAAGTGATCTATTTGTTAACAAAGTGTTAAATGCTGTCAATTAACTCTACTGTTAAAAATTCAAAATATTTCTCTTGACTCTCACTATTTCTACCCACAATAAAAATATTTGCAACATCGTACTGAGACCCTGAAACAATCTTTGGAGTGGAAAAAAAAACCTTTTTGGATTTTTTTTAAATGTGCCAAAATGGTGACATTTTTACGGGCGCATATCCCACAGACCCACGACTAATTAAATTGAAACGCCTCAGCGTGATGTTAATAAATCATTAACACACCTCTATGGTTGGGAAGTGCCAGTTTCTGGTGTGGCTCAGAAGAATTTATCGGGAAAAAAAATTATCCGTTCACACAACATTTAAAACTAACTTCCCTTACCTTCGCAACACTTCAATGGTTGCGCGTCTGGCTTGGAGCTAATATTAAGCTCCAAATACAAACAATAATAAAACACCTAAGGCTCCACTGACTGATCGACGGTAGATCTTTTTCACGTTGAAAAAACGCAACCGATATGGAAACTCATGGGATCAATTTCAGTTTTATTTTGTACCTTAAATGACTTGCGGATTCCATCACGATTTACTGATAGTTTTATGCTGTTCAATCGAAAATTATAATTTGTGGGTTGAGGAAAATCCAATCCCGCTTCTTGGTTATCTGGGAAAGCTGCAAAAGGTAGAACCGACATCTATTGAAAATTCGCTACCATAGAAGGCATGTTTTTGTGGTATTTTTTAAAATTGTGTGCTGTCTTCAATTTTTATGATGTACGGCATTTGCAATCCGTCAATAAAGGTTAAAGTTATTGAAGAGATCCGAAAAGAAATTGATAATAAATGTCAAATGGAGATTTTCATTGAATAATTTTAGCGACTTATTTAGATAATACTAAGATTTAAGTTTCATAAAACAATTTATGATTGAATTGAAAATATGTATTTATGATTAAGTAAAAGGAAAAAATATTATGCTTTAAAATATTAAATTGAAACTAGAAAGTTTTACTGCAATATAACTTAAAAAGTTTTACTATAACTAAAATGATTGATTGTTCAATGGATTAAAGTATCTTCTTGCCACTGAAGTAGGCGTGGATCTAGAAATTTTACCTCCCAAGAAACGTTTTTGTGAGCCCACAAAAAAAAATAAAAATTTTTGTGAAATCTTCTTTCCATGCTACAAAACTTAAGAACTTTTATACTATTTTCTTAGATTATGTGTTTCCAACCTTTGTTCTCTCGCAACCCCCTTTTAAGAAAGTCATTGGAAAAAGTACCTTAAACATAGGGTGACCATATTTATTTTGTCTTAATTCGCTGAAATGAAACAAGAAATTTTATATAACTTCTTTCTACGTCATAATTTTGTTGTTTATGACCAGAGATTACCAGAGATGACCAGGAGTGGTATTCCGAAACATGTTTCAAGCGTTTGTATCGAGTTAGAAGAAAAAGTAGTATTCGCTAGCTTTGTTTTGCCCTGTCATTTATCTTGATCGGAACAAAGACAGCGAATATTACTTTTTCTTCTAACTCGAAACAAACGCTTGAAACAAGTTACGGAATACCACTCTTCTGAAGTCAGAATGTGGGGCGAGGGTAAAAATACTTTTTAATTCGTCTATTCAAAAATGGGTCGCTTAGATCATTCTATACCGGAGCAGTTTTGAAATTCTCATCGTTGCAGAACTGTAACAAAGAAGTTGCTACACAGCAAAAAATCCTGCAGTAATTTTCAATCCAAAAATTACATTAACGAAAACTTAATACAATTTTGGATTAGAATTTAATACATGCGAATTATTGATAATATTTTAGTATTTTCTGTCTTCATATTTTAATAATTTTCTATTATATTTAATACAGTAGAATCCCGATAATTCGTACCCCGATAATTCGTATATCTCGCTAATTCGTATGAATTCGCTGGTCCCTTGAAAAAAATCCCGATAATTCGTACCCCAATAATTCGTATATCCCGCTAATTCGTATGAATTTGCTGGTCCCTTGAAATACGAATTATCGGGATTCTACTGTATTATATGTACATATATTGAACTTAAATATTTCTAATATCAAGTCTTTAATACTAAATTAAACAAAAAATAAATTTAATGCTGCACACAATGCTGGACCCTGCGGGATAGACAGCTGAAATCCGGGACTGTCACGTGTAATCCGGAATATATGCTCACCCTATTTTGACATTCTCTTAAAGTTCTTTCATAAGATTGTTGAGATACACCCAACTTGCGATAAATGTTGAATACAAATTATGTCTGCAACCTTGACACGTTCAGTCACGTCAAATTTAATAATATCATAAATTTGTTAATGATTTTGCATAGAAAATATTATTTACAATGCAAACATGCAATGTATCGACAAGTAAGAGCACACTGTTCGCCAATATTTTCTATTAAAATGAAGCTGAATCTTGATGACATGAAACATGACAATGTTTTGAAAGCTTTCCAACATTCGAACATAAAATGGACGAGACAATCCCAACTCAAGAACATCAAAGATATCAAACATAACCCCGGCATCCAAGCATTTAAGTAAAAGTAATAACAATCGTAATGGTTGTCTTCAAAATGATAAACTATTGAGATGGCGAATGGTTGGTTGGTTGGTCTCTTCTTGATATTTTTGTTGGAGAACCGTTTGTCACATTGTAATTTTTTCTACCTTGCTGCACTCGACATAATTTGCATAATATTTAATACACATTTGCATAGTAATGTAATCATGGTTTTATAATGTATGTCAGATTATTATTAGTAGGTATGTAATTTAATTGTGCGGTTATTGTGCGGTACAAGGTGATGATAAATGAGGTATTATTGTGTATTGGAGCTATGAATATTTAATTAGATTCATGTGAAACATAAATGAATCTATGTGAATATTTAAACTTTAACGATATCATCTATTAGAATCGTGGAATTTAATTTTAAAGGTGATACAATTAGTTCAATATTTCCGAAAGCTATTTTGTTTCACCTCGGCAGAAAAGGTAATAAATTAAATATCTGAAAAAAGTAGCGAAAATTCATCTATAAAGGAACAACGTGTTTCTGGCATTGAATTCAACAGCGGCAATTTTTTCTCCCACTGTGTCAGTATTCAATACAGTTATTATCAAAAAAATTATCCTAGTTTCCTTGCATGATAGTAGGAAGTTAAAAAACGGCCGAAATTTTTTTCAATATGATTCACCATTTTGGAGAAAATTGTAAAGAACTGTATGTCTTAAATGGCTAGGCTAAGTTATTGAACGGGAGATTTTACCTTGCCATTTGCAACAAACGCAACCATACAAAATTTCAAGTCTCTAGCTCAATCCTTGCCGAAGGTATAGTATCTATTAACTATTTTGTCATCCAAAACACTCTGGTGTAGTTCATTTTTGTGTCCGACGACTGGTTCGACGATTCGTATACTCCTGTAAGATATATCATAAAAATTCTACTTACATGGAGAAGAGGGGAAGGAGTAATCCGATTGGATTTTGTTTTATATGGAAAAGTAATGTAGAATCCTATTCTAAACACATTTTGTTTTTATAAATTTCTTGTTTTTTTTTTTTTTGAATTTTTAATAAAAAGAGTTTTTTTTGCTATTATACTTATTTTCTAAACTGAATGATTCTGCAATTTTCTTTCACATGGTCTGTTAAAAGATTCCACGGAATTTTCCACAATCGCTGATCAATTTTGAAATCCCCTCGTGACCGCGGAACTAGCTTCTAGTTTTACGTGATTGGATTTTTCTTTCATTTGTGAAGAAATATAAGAAACTCCAATTTTCTACTAAAATGTAAGTCGATTAGAGCACAGATTTGTAATCTCTGGGTCTTATGTCTAAACAGATCTTGCCTTAATATAGGCATGATGTGATCAATTATGAAATGAAAAATAGCCAATATATCAGATTAATATTAATTTCACTGCTTTAGTCCACACTCACATTTAACAGACTTTGGAAGAGTTTTGAAAAAAAAAAACAATCACCGATGATATCAAAGGTTACTTGCAAAATTCTCGACATCCAATTATCTTTTGTGCAGCTTTCTATGATGAACCTATGACCTGAGATCTTGAGATGATGGAGAAAAACTTATTGAAGCGCCACAATTTCAAATTACTTCAAGTATCTGTGAGACTCGAGACATCTTTTTATCTATCTTTCAAGAGTTGGCACTTACAGCCTAAACAGTCGAGGAGAAAGTGACGTAATTCTCCTTAAATAATTAAAATCTGATGATGAACGACTGATAAATTGCCATTTTATACTAAGATAGATTTTTTCAACGACAGATTGCAGTTCCGCGTCTTGTCTTAAGCGTTAAATCGGAAAAGCGACTTGAGAGCATGAAGTACTTTTTAAGTTTTTGTCATGTGGGTAAAGTCACATAAGGAGTACAGAAATTTGCACGGGCGACAGTCGAACTGGTATGACACCTTAAGTGATATTTTACTAATAATATTCCTTTTTATAATACGAGCAATAGTTGTGTATTTGTATGTACATTTCTTTTCTCGAAAACGGCTCTATAGAATTCGATGAAATTTTGATACTTATTCCTCGTTTAACACATGGATCAATAAGTCCCGAGACTAACCCAGAGATGACGCTCGTAGTAAACCAGTAACCACGTCTTTCTAGAGTACTAACCTTTGCTTGAAACGTGTCAAAATTTTAAGTCGATCGGACCAGAAACAGCTGAGTTATCGAGGTTGGAGTAAAGTCGTTTTGTAGTTTGTTTAAAAAATGGAAAAAACCGAGTTTCGTGTTCTGATAAAACATTGTTTTTTAATGGATAAAAACACCGTGCAAGCGAAACAATGGATTGAAAAATGTTACCCGGACTCTTGTCCATCAAAAGCAATGATTTGTCGGTGGTTTGCCGAGTTTAAACGTGGTCGTACCGACACAAATGACGCGGAACGCTCGGGTAGACCTGTGGAAGCCGTTACACCGGAAAATGTGAGTGAAGTGACAAAAATTATAATGAAAGATCGTAAAGTGAAGCTCCGTGAGATTGCTGAGATAACACAGATATCATATGGAAGTGCATTTACTATCCTTCATGAAAAATTGAGCATGAAAAAGGTTTTTTCCAAGTGGGTGCCGCGATTGCTTTCGATGGAACAAAAACAGCAACGAGTCGATGATTCAGAAAGCTGTTTATCGCTATTTACTCGCAATAAAAAAGATTTCTTGCGTCGTTACGTGTCCATGGACGAAACATGGATACATCACTACACTCCAGAGTCGAAGCGGCAGTCATCTGAGTCGCGCACAGCTGGCGAAAGCCGTCCGAAGCGTCCGAAAACGCAGCAGTCAGCTGGCAAAGTCATGGCGTCAGTTTTTTGGGATACGCATGGCGTGACGATTGTATCACCCTAAAAGGTGATTATATTGATGAATAAAAAAAAATTTTGCAAAAAAAATGTTGTTTTCATTGTTAGTCTCGGGACTTATTGATCCATGTGTTACACTTGGAACTTTTGCTTGAAATTGTTCGCGAATTATATTCAGAATATATCCCCCCAATGTTATTCAAAATTTATCCCGCGAATTCGATTACCTTATCGCATAATAAATTCACTTACCAAGAGTTGTCAAAATTTTAATTTATTCCGGCGGTTTTGTATGAAAAAATTCCAGTTCCGGCTTTTTTTTTTGCAAAAAATTTCAGAATTTTGTGTTAATTTAAAGGGTTGAGAAACGTGAATTTAATATCGCAGAATAAAATTAGCGGACTAAAGCGTCAGATGTAAATGGCGCCTTATAGTTTTTGGAGACAAAAATGCAATTCCGGTAGGACCCATCTTCTGGAAAATTCGTTAAGATCCTATAAGGAAAACGCCCATTTTTCTCAAGAAAATTAGTTAGGAGGGGTTTCGCATCGGGGATTTTGAACCTAAAGCGCCGTTGTCATTATGCAAGTTACTTGATTGCAAGTAGATAATTCAGCAACATTCCGCTACATTCAGCCATCCACACATATCAAGTAGCTCTTGCAAGTAAAATTAACATCTGGGCGAAAACATAACCTAAAATTTTCTGAGGAAATAAATCGCCACATTAAATTTAACCTTAAATTGTGTTGTACGAAGATTTGTGACAATTGTGTTTGTTTTGGCATTAGGCAGTGAAACTTTTTTACTAGATCTAAACTGTTGGAAAAATGCGAAAACAGAAAACAAAATGAATTTAAACACACACATATAGAACTGCTTCGTTTCCACACGCTTTTATGAGCATGTGTTGGAATCAAGTTGAAACAAAAGTAGGAATGCCGTCTACTTTGAATCAAGTTGATTTGTCAGCAACTAACATATATGCGTGCGACGTACACAACGTCAAATATCGTGCATGTACGACTACTTGATTCAAGTTACTTGATCAATGACAACGACGCATTAGGAAAGGTCCTAGAAAGATAACGTGAATATACTTTTACCTTCGATAAATTGTGATGATTTTTCAAAGATTTTTCAATGCCGCCGAGCATATCTAGTATATGCTTTAAAGCGAGCTATGGTGCAAGAAGACTTAAAGAGATTAAAATGTTTAATATTTTTAATAGATTTTTCTTTCTAAACACTTCTAAACACACAAAAGATTGTGTTTAGCCTTTATAATTTCTTGCGAATGTTGCTCTTAAGCGAGTTCGACTGTTCGCGGCAAAAGTACCATCTGTTGTCAAGCATTTTGTAATGTCAGCGCCCATCTATTGTGTCGCAAATCAATAGTCACGATTTGTCTTCCTCATTTATGATGGTAAATGGTGAACTTTTATAAATATAGCGATTTTCTTAAATGAGGTCTCGGCACACTATCTTCCAGCAGTAAAAGGCATGGGCTTGGTGATTATTTCCCATGTGATCTATGAGAATCACTTCAATAGGAAAACACGTGCAAATATTCGATCGTGCCACTTCAATTCAGATGAAGTTTTTCGTCGTCATTTGGGATTTTCGTGAATCAATCGACTTCATTTGTGCATTGAGAAACTAGTTTGATTTGTTTATTTCTGCTACTGTTAGATATTAAAAGATATCTTTGGTTATTTTAAAGAATGGGAAAAAGTGGAATCTATTGATTTAAAAACATTTCAATAAATTCATAGATTTTCTTAGAAAATATAGCATTTTGCAACGATATTTCAAATTGCAGAAATAATTCTGTTGAGCAGTTTTCTGCAAGAGCGTGTCTTTTACTTATATTATGAAAAAAATGTATTCATTCAAGACTTTTCTAATTTTGAGAAAATTTTTCAAATTTACTGGAATGTGGAGCCGGTATTGCCAGGTTACAGGAAATCGCATTCAAATTGGTGGAACAGGTCAAAAGTTATCTGAATACGAGTATCGAAGGATTGGCGGAGGCCAGACAGGCAATTTTATTTTATTATAAATTCATAGATTGATTGTTTTTGTTGAAGTTTATTTTACTTAAATAAATTATTTTTCTAGTTTGCAAAATTTATTTTATTTTAATTCAAAGTTTTATTGAATAAAATGTGTTATTTTTTCAAATGAAATAGTTTTTTAATAGCCATAGAAAGAAACAGTGTAACCAAACGCTGTAGTGTTTTTGCCTTCTATATCGACACTGATAAACCGTTGTCCGATTCCTCCTGACAATAGCGTGATTCCATCGTTGTTTGAGGGATTACGGACGAAGACTTTAACGCAGGAAATGATAGCTTCTTGATCACCAATATTTGAAGGATAAGAAAGGTTTATCCGGACATCCCGTGGAGTCGGGTATTGCCTGAAGTCGCTCTTTTGAAGAAGTGTACGATCACCTAGGATCAAAAATTACGATTAAATCACATCTATGTCTTGAAATGTTTTCTTAAACTCACCAGAGACACGCTTTCCGATAGTGTATCCGTCAGATCTTGGCTGTTGAATTTTAATGTCAGCAACAGTTACGGCAACGAAAGCCAGGACCAAAAGAGCAACTAAGCGAGACATCATTAGGTTTTTTTTTTGAATTTCTTATTTCAACACCTGAGCTTAGAATGAATATTCCGTCGAAAGAATTCCTATTTATACGGAATACAATATTGCGATAAGATATGTTAGTACAGCTTCACGAGATAATAATATCAGTTCCATTTTACTTGAATTGGGAAATGATTCATGCCTGAAAATGAAAGATATTTTTATCATTCAAAATGAAAAGATAATGTTTTTATGATGGGAATTAACAATCATGAGCAAAAAAACTCGCACATTTTCATTATTTGGAGAAGCGGATATTCAGTGATAAAATGTGGAACATCGGTTTATGAACTTAATTCGATCTTGGGGGTTGCTCTTAAATCATTCACAAACCAAATTGCCCATAAACCGAGGTGCTCATGAACCAAACCGAGGTGCTCATGAACCAAAGCGCTTTTGACATAAAATGCATATAACCAAATATAAATAAAATAAAGGGTGTTTTTTTTAGACGTGTGGTTTTCAATCTGGCACTACTTTTTTCGGAGTTGGTCTTTTTGACAGTTGTCACTTGATTTATGCTCAGTTTGGTTTGCCATTTCGTCAAACGACCATCAAGCGTGTCGCACGTTCGGTGAATGGGCCCAAAACGAGATGGCCACCGATCCCGATTTTCATAAGAAAATTTTGTTCAGCGATGAAGCTCACTTTTGGTTGAATGGGTACGTCAATAAGCAAAATTGTCGCATTTGGGGGGATGGTAATCCATAAGCCATTCTTCAGACGCCGTTACATCCTCAAAAAGTCACTGTTTGGTGTGCTCTATGGGCAGAGGGAATCATTGGTCCATATTTCTTCAAAAATGAAGCCGGCCATAATGTTACAGTCAATGGGGAACGCTATAGAGCCATGATTAATGACTTTTTCGTGCCTGAATTGGAGGATGTTGATGTGGACGACCTTTGGTTCCAACAAGACGGCGCTACATGCCATACAGCCAACGAAACAATCAATTTATTGAAGGAAACTTTTGGTGAGCGCATTATCTCGCGTCGTGGGCCTGTGGCGTGGCCTCTAAGATCGTGCGATTTAACACCGCTGGAATATTTTTTGTGGGATTATGTGAAGTCGCTTGTCTACGCAGATAAGCTCGAGACGATTGACGCCTTGGAAGAGAATATTCGGCGCGTTATTGCTGACATACGGCCCCAATTGCTGCAAAAAGTGGACGAAAATTGGGCCTCTCGGCTGGAATTTCTTCGAGCCAGCCGCGGCGGCCACTTGCCCGAAGTCATTTTTAAAACATAATGGCAAACCCTTATCTTTATAATAAAGCTAAACTCTTGGCCATAACATTAAATTATATGCGTTTTATTTCTTCTTGAAAACCACACGTCTAAAACAAACACCCTTTAATAAACAATATTTACGTTTTTTGTACTTATCAAACCTGTTATGGCATTAATTACAAAATATTCATTTTATTTTAAATAATATCGGGTCTTTCAATAAGGACATAACAATTTTGTGTTTAAATAAAACACAGAATAATTGAGATATCGGGCTGAAATTTATTCCAGGTGTAGTGGACATGTTACATTTAAGTATGAAATTCGATGTCGTTCATATGGTCACCGCGAGCACGTTTGCTGATTGGTTCTTTGGAGCCAATTTTCCACCACTCTTCCACACATATCGGCCGGAACGTTGGCAATTTCGCGTTCGATATTGTTCCTGAGCTCCTCTAACGTTGTTGACTTGTTGGCATAAACCAACGACTTAACATAACCCCATAAAAAGAAATCCAACCGCGTTAAATCGCATGAACGAGGTGGCCATTCGACCGGACCATTTCTCGAGATTACACGATTGCGACCACCGACTCAGAATTTCGGTAGTAAGTTTTAATAATTTCCAAACGTTGCTCGTTAGTGAACTTCACCATGATAAAAATGAAAACTTTGACTGACGTTTTAGCATTGCCAGATGATAAAAAAAGTTTTAGGGTGCGTTTTTATTAAAATACAAAATTGTTATGTCCGTATTGAAAGACCCTTTAGCTGCAGATATTCAAATGGTCCATGAATTTTCAGAGAAAGTTAATTAAAGTTGGTGATTTAATGCAATTACAACAAATGAATTGACTGTTATTCTAATTAAATGACTTTCCATCATCAATGCCACAGATATATAATTTAACATAAGCAAAATGATAATGAAACGGTAAAGAAAGCAATTATTTTATCCCACAGTTCAATTCTCATGCAAATTAATGCGAATTTATCACACAAAGAGCCATTAAATCAAACATAAAAATTTATTTATAAGTAAATAATAACTCATTGTAAATAAGTATGCAATATTATTATAATATCAAGTGGGTATTTTATCTATTATAACAACAATAGTAAAAAAAAAAGGTCGATCTTGCAAAGATATTTTCACTCGTCGACAATATGGCTAAGTGGTCCAAACAGATGTAGAGCTCAATAGCCCAAATTATAGGTAAAAAAAATGTTAAACGACGTGTAATAATAATTTTAAATGAACTTAAATAACTTCCGGACTACAAAAAATCATATAGTGTGAGGTGGATGAAGGAAAAAGAAACCTAATTTGGAGCATATAAGGAGCCTAATGAGGTGTTCACGTCTAATAGAATTGACAACCAACATGGGCTATTTATGTTTGAATTCATCCTTGAGAGAGTATAATGTTTGGGTAAAAGGCCCGGTCACTTATGGATAGGTACTTGAGAACGTGCATAAAGCGTTTAATATCAAAACTTATACGCTCTCCAAAACTGACTAAGATTATATCTATTAGATAAAAGTACTCGTTGAATATAAATAAATGTGTTTGTATGCATTTATTCACTTGAGGAGATGTGATTGATTTTCAAGTAGATGTCTTGCAGTGATTTAAATTAGGTCCATGTCGATTTTTATCTTGACGCCATGGGGAAAATGAATTATTTGTGGTGTTTACCAGCTGCGTTTGGGGAGTGCATTTCACACCATTAATGTGTAATGAATTGAACATATTCTCGCATATAATTGAACATAATGTTGTTAATGTTTTGAGTTATATTGGATTTGATCGGTCGGTCGTGATTCCGGCGTGATGTTCGATGACAACTCCATTTAATGTTGAAATTTGTTAGAGTACCTGCTGAATTGGCTGTCGTAAATATAGGAAATACTTTTCATGTTTCCTGATTGTCTGAAGGTAATGTTTCCCGTTGATTCTTATTTTAGCATGCATAGAAAGTGCGTTATTAATTGATTTTTGGTACTGAACGAGGTCCATACATACATATGTGACTTATCCATGGTTTGTTGAACTTTAGTTGTTGACATTGTATGAATCTTGGGAATATGCTTACAATTAGAATAGGTAAGTAATGTCTTTTTTTACATTTAGTTTTAGAAGTGAAGTTGTAGGAACCAAATGAATCGAAAGTCAAGGAAAAGGTCGTCAAAGTCGATATCAAAATTTGATGTGAACTGTGAGTTTTTTTTTCCTAATTCGTTTCAGCCGATCACAGCGTCCGAATTGTGAGAAAGTAGGTACCAATTGATCTTGTGATCGACGGAGACAGATTAGAGAAAATATTGACATATAATTTATATTCCAGACATTTCAAAGAAACTTTTTGCGCTTAAGCCCTTGTGTTTACACTTGCGATTTTTTCTTGAATTTTATTCAGAATTAATTTCGCGAATATTATTTACTCAGCAAAAGTTCATTGGAATTTATTCTGGGAATTTTTTTTGAAGTTACATTTATAAAGTTCACGAGATTCAGAAAAAAATTCTGATATCCCGGAATAAAATAAATTTGTCAAGTTGTAGGTACAATACAAAATTCAGAAATTTATCCTTGAAATTTTACGTGTTGACTTAAAAAAGTTCACCGTCAGTACAGGAAAAGGGGAAAAATACTGGTCTCATTGATATTTAAAAAAAAAAATATATGTATATATTCGTTGAGATCGGACAAGTTGTTTTCAAGAAGTTTAAAAATTTTGATTCTGAAAATAAATGCATAAATATTTTTTTGAAACACTTTTTTTTTAAAAAAATCTATAATTTGGTCTTGTGGTTTTTAACATAATCTACGAGTACCCCAAAGAGAAGACGATACTTGTACGTATTTTGTGCATACAATGATTCGTGATTTAATTCTTTCAACATAACACCTCTGGAGTAATTTTCAGAGCAGGTAACTTAACAGCGATTATATCATTTTTGCACATAATAGAAGCCACATTACGCCTTGTTAGTGCTGGAAAATGTGATTTGTTGCTTTGTTAATCCGTTTTATCACATCTGAAATGAAGGTGGCGGCCCAGCATTATGCGCAGAATAGCATAAACAGATACTTTGCTGTTAAAATATATTCACATTTAACGGTTATCTTCCACACTTTTCTCGGCTATGAGGAAAATAAGCAAAGTATCAGCAACATTATATATGTACCTTTAAGTAGAGACATGGATTAAACGTTGAATGCAATGATTTCGTGGACCACATCTTACGTATACTGTGGTCCCGATGTAAGATGATTGCATTAAATGAATATAACAATAATAACAAACAACTTCGGCCCGTGTCAGAGGACTCACATTAAAGATGCGCAAGTTTAGATAATTAAAATCGACTTAAGATGGTCGGCATACTTGATGGCCACAATGCGACGCCAACGAATAATTGTTACGTCCATATAGTAAAACTTGTAGCGCATGTGGGATCTTCGGAATATGTTGGACATGTTTGAAATTCTTCTTCATTTGAAATGAGGAAGTTATTAAACACGATGTAATGTTGATTGTGTTTCTAACTAAGATTGCTATAAAGAGGAATACATTGGGGCATCTTTCACTTTGGTCCGAAGTGAAGTTTTGTTGTTATTTTTGGATTGTTTGCAAATTTCTTAGATAGAAGTCGTCATTACAGAGTTGTCGGGCTATTGCGTAGCCAATGGTACAAATGTAAAAACATATTCACTAAAATATTCATGACAGTTGAACCCAGATATTGTGAACTCATTTGTTAAAATAAAATACCACCATTGGTTTCATAATATTCCTTCTTAAATTTATTTTTGGACTTTCAAGAAGCATTTACGTCAACCGCGACGTCAGCAGTTGATATATATTTCGTCTAAGAAATCACCCAGAGATAATTCGACCTTTTGGGAGAAAAATCGCCTAGAGGTTCGTACTAGGATTAGAAAAAGAAATCTGCAAATAAAAAAATTTACTTTTGTGAGAAATGTAACAGTAACATATGAGGGGGTCAGAATGATAGTGAAGTAAGTCACTTTTCACTTTTCATTAACTAAGTCACTTTTTCACTTAAATTAATGTTTGTAATAAATACTAATAACTATACCTACTATTACTGATAAGACGCTTGCGGTGAATAGGGTTGGGTAATATTATGAGTTTTTCACAAAACCCTTGATTACTCATGAAAAATGAAAAGTGACTTACTTCACTGTCATTCTAACCCCCTCATATATAACATTGGTTACAAATGTGTTAGTATAATTTTTTTTTGGAAATTTCACGAAATATATTGTAAAATTGATAATCTTGTGATATTTTTTTTATCTAATGGTAAAATTTGGAAACAAATTTAATACCGTACAGTAAGCAAACCGTTCGTTGACGAATTAATTGTCGATGACAATAACTTGGTCAGTTTTTAATAAATCGTTGTCCATCTAAGTTGTTTTAATTTATTGTCGCTTCGCTCGTATACCCCCTTACAATCCAATATCTGTCATTCACCTTCTTGCATAGTCCCTGCGCAGCCCACGTCTCTTCAATCGCTAGTTAGTGTTAATTACCAGGAAGACCGAGCCATGCTCGGCGACCTCAAAATCATACTTTTGCCGATTTTTGGGGAAAAATTAAGTTCACATTAGGCCCTATCACAGAATCCGATACGAATGGTTCCGATCGTAAACTCAATGTTGTTGTTAGTGTTTTATACCAACAACAACATTGAGTTTACGATCCGAACCATTTGTATCGGATTCTGTGATAGGGCCTATTATCTTTAGAGAGCTTTTCCAGAGTTTTTAAATTCCCGACCTAGAAAGCTAGAACTAAAACTAACGCGCGATAACAAAATTTCATAGAAATCGGTTGAGTGGTTATTGAGTAATCGCTGTCACCGATTTTTGAAACGTTGTTTTGAGACACCAGGTGAGGGGTATCAAGGGGAGAGAAAAGTCAGGTTTGTAGTGAAAAAACCGAAAGCCCTAAGCCCCCTTAGTAATACTGTAAAGTTTCATTAAGATCGGACCACCTAATTCGAAGATACCAGGCGAGGGGTATCGAGGGGAGGGAAAAGTCAGGTTTGTAGTGGAAAAATCGAAAGCCCTTAGCCCCCTGAGTAATACTATAAAGTTTCATTAAGATCGGACCACCCAATTCGAAGATACCAGGCGAGGGGTATCGAGGGGGAATTTTCTCAGAGGTGAGACCTATCTAGATCGATTCCTTGTCCCTGAAAATCCCTAACCCCCAAGTTTCATGAAAATTGTTCAGACAGACAGACAGACAGACAGACAGACATTCCTCGTATTATATTATAGGATTATCCATGAGCCCGGTAGAAAAACCCTATCTTTCTAAGAAATAAATATGTTTAAGGGAAAATTGTATGGAACATTTTTGAGACTTTTTTGCGGGTACCTGCATATTTTTCTGATAATCAAATCATAATAAATGTGCAAAAAAGCACCTAATGCAATTGAAATTTACAAGAAATCCTAAGGATTTTGAAATATGCAAAAGCATCTAACAAAATGTCGAAATATGCAAACGGGTACCTCCCATACAATTTTTTTTAAATAAAGTTTTTTGAAAATTTCTCGAAAACTATGCACTTTTGGAAAAAAACGAATATAATAAAATTTAAAGGTCATACATTTTTCTACATTTTTTGCTTAAACGGTTTTTATGTATCTCGAACGGTTCTCAACATACAGTAGAATCCCGGTATTCGTAGCCCGATAATTTGTATATTTCGGTAATTCATATGATGGTGCCTTGAAAAAATCCTGGTAATTCGGGTGATAAAGTTGGCCCTCCATTACCATGACTTTTCCCAACTGCAAAAAAATAAAGACACATTTATGTGAAGATACCTTGGCGAGAAAGGGAGATAAGAATCAACTGCAAAAATTTGTCGGCAACTGCAAAAATAATTTCCCCTCTTTTTTTATGGCGATTTTATGGTTGCAGTTGACGGACTTGAACTTTTTTATAGCGATTTCTACTACAATCACACATTGTCCCTGTAAGTGAATAGTGAGCACACACTCAGAAAAATGGAGGAGGCTAACTCGACGACCTACATACGGCGTAATTGGCCTCGGGCAGGCGCGCGTTCGCCTGCATGTGGGCAAGTAAAACTGAGTTGACCTGTGGTCGGAGAAATTCTGAAATTAAGTCACCAGCAGGTGAAGTAGGGCATTGGGAGCTGCACGAGTTGACCTTAGATAGGTTAACTCTGACCGCTAGCTGGCTTACAGACACCTCTGTAAGGTCAGAGTTAACCTGACAAAAAGTTGACCTGGACATTTTTCTGAGTGTTTATACTTGTATTCAGTCATTCCTATTTAGATCTATATAAGTCTATCTTGCTCTAGTTTTCTGCATTTTTTTGCAGTTACAGAAGTCATGGTAATGGAGATCCTCCTTAAAGATCATTAAAATCACTGCATTTCAAGCCCTTGGATAATTCGTATTTTATTTTTCTTTTCAGGTCGACAAAACGTCTTATATATCATATTTTCAGACGAAACTCCCGTTAATTTACATTTTTTCTTCGAAAATTCGCAATCCCACTAATTGGAATACTCCGATAATTCCTATTTATCCGTCAGTCTCTTGAAATACGAATTATCGGGATTCACCTGTACAAGTATTTCAAAAAAATTAAGTTTTTGAAAATTTCTCTAAAACTATGCGCTTTTACGAAAAGTTCATAAACAAATTTTAAAGGATATAAAATTTTCCACATTTTTTGGTTTGACGATTTTTACATATCTCTAACGGTTCTCGAGTTTCTGAAAATAATATGATTTTCACATTTCCCCAAATTAAATATAGAAATTTTTATATTGACCACAACTGATATTTTTTTTAAGTTTTCAGTTGTTTTTCAAATTTTCCCTGTTTTTTACCTTTTAGCTGCAGAATGTTATAAATAGGTTTAACTGTATGTAGAAAACATATTGTGTGGAATTACGAGAAAACAGGAATCTTTCTTAATTTCTCATCAAACTCAGCGAGATGTTTTTCTGGAAAATGTTTTTCTGTACCAAAACATCAGAGTAGCGCGTCGAATGAATGTGCGAAAGTTTTATATAAGATGTAACATCATAAGAAAGATGTCCACATAACATTATCATTGTACTAAATTCATAATGTTGCCTTTCTTTGCTTGAAAAAAAAATGTATACTTCACTCAAGTATAATAAATTTAAAAGTGGTTCAAGTAAATTGAACATCAAACAGGATGATCAGCCCAAAAAAAAATTATTAAAAAAAATCATCTTAACTTTAAAGACGCATATGACATCTCATGTCGGTTTAGGCGAGAGCGATACGACGAAACTGTCGAATCATTTGTCCGTCATTGGATAAAAGGTAGGAAAAATACTTTACGCAGATGATAAATGATGATAATTATGTCATTATATGAAATTAGTCTGAAGTACAACCATTGCAACATTGCTGGATACTTTCAAGTTAAATTTTATGCACAATACGAAGTTTGCTGCGGGCAAAAAGATCGACAGGGATATTGAGTGAAATATGAAAAACACTCTGTAAAAAATTTACCAAAGATGCTCATGTCATATTTATAGTTATTGAAGAGGCCTCACTTCAGACAGTCTCATGCTTCAAAATCTGTCAAAAAGGTGATTCAGGTGGATTTTTTTTTATCTCAAAAACAGATGGATTAAGGCAAGCTATACCTAATATTTTAAATACTGATAAGACAAAATTTTTACCAAACTATGGACGTCATTATTGTCCAATTATGATTGATCTACTCACCTCATGCTTTCTGCAGTAAAACTGACTTAATTGCAAAAGATTAGATTATAATATCATTAAATCCGAAAATTTTACCACACATGGTAACCTATCAATGGGATATGATGAATTTCCTGTCCAATTTGTACTGTACCTAACAATATTTTGGTCGATTTGTTTAAATTAAAAATACTACACATTTCCGCTTAAGCGCATGCTGAAACAAATAGAAATCGTTATCAATAAATATTTCAAGAGTTTTAAGTCTTAACTCCGATACTGATCTGCAGCAAACTTGTCAAAATTAGTATGCACACTCCATGCATTGATAAAGCTTTTTCAAAACAAAAATAAACTAGATGTTATCAATCGGTCGACAGCTTGTTGACAATCATTCCACTGATTCATAAATTCAAGTTGACGACATGTCGATGAACATTTATAGGACAGCATTTTTATCGGACTCAAGTGCATTTTATTTTAGTGCAAAAGATCACCTGATTTCTTATATCAAGGAAGTGAATTATTTCCCGAATCCAAAAATAAAATCACATGCAGAGATTATTGTTGTCTATAATCATTATTTTTTAATGCTGTGCGAACATATCTTATCGCAATATTGCACTCTGTATAAATAGGAATTCTTTCGACGGAATATTCATTCTAAGCTCAGGTGTTGAAATAAGAAATTCAAAAAAAAAACCTAATCATGTCTCGCTTAGTTGTTCTTATGGTCCTGGCTTTCGTTGCCTTAACTGTTGCTGACATTAAAATTCAAAAGCCAAGTTCTGACGGATACACTATCGGAAAGCGTGTCTCTGGTGAGTTTAAGAAAACATTTCAAGGCATAGATGTGATTTAAACGTAATTTTTGATCCTAGGTGATCGTACACTTCTTCAAAAAAGCGACTTCAGGCAATACCCGACTCCACGAGATGTTAGTGTGAACCTCTCGTATCCTTCGAATAGTGGTGATCAAGAAGCTATCATTTCCTGCGTTGAAGTCATCGTCCGTAACCCCTCAAACAGGGGTGGAATCACCCTATTGTCAGGAGGAATCGGACAACGATCCATCAATTTCGATATTGAAGGCAAAAACACTACAGCGTACGGTTACACTGTATCTTTCTATGGTCATTAGTAAAAGAATTGTTTGATATGACAAAATAAATTAGTATACTTGCGAAATATTCTTTTGCATTTTCACTTGACAAAACATTTAATGTGAATCGCACATGACTTTTTTATGCAATATTTGAAGTTTAGGAAAAACTAAGTAAGAATGTGATCAACACAAAACTTTCTTCTGCAAATTTAAGTTTCGGAAAAAATATGTAAAAAATGACATTTTTTCAAATATTTTGAGACGCGTTAAACACGCGTCAAAACCGAAAAAAATGCATATTTATTTTATTTTATTTATTATGTTTTATCTCACTTTTATTTCTGATACGCAGTACCCAAAAAATTATTTTTTCCTTTTAAGTGTATTTTTTCTAAATAAAAGCTAATAAAAGCTTAATAAATTAATAATTTTTTAAATTTTTTATTTGATCTTTTTTAGTCATTTGGTGTTTAATTAGTATTACTTAAAATCTAAAAAAAAGTCTGTCTTTCGTCAAGTTTATATATAGATTTTAGTCATCGAACTTATTTATATCCTTACCTTTGAGAGATCCTTACAGACTTCTTAATGCCAGAATCGGATTCAGCGACCCCAAAAACCCCCAGATGAGCGCTTTTCCTGAATATTTGAGGAAAAGCATAATCACGTTATCTTTCCAGGATCTTCCGTTATCCTTACAGACTTCTTGATGCCAGAATCGGATTCAGCGACCCCAAAAACATCAGACTTTTTCCAGAAAATTTGAAGAAAATGATAATCACACTGTCCTTACAAGACCTATCCTTAAGGACGAAGTAGTGAAAATATTGTATTGTTATCGGACTTAACTATGTGTGCAAAATTTCAAGTCAATCGGATGAGTGGAAGTGGGTGAAAATTAGATTGCAAGATTTGTCTGACCCTGACAGACAAACAAATAAACAGGCAGACAAATACGAAGGGAAGCTAGATAAAAGCTTTTTTAGAAATTCTGAGATTTGAACTTTTCAAGTTGGAGATAAATTGCTAAGTTTCGTTGGTGCAAACTGGAGTGGTATTCCGTAACTTGTTTCAAGCGTTTGTTTCGAGCTAGAAGAAAAAGTAATATTCGCTGTCTTGGTTCCAATCAAGATAAATGACAGGGCGAAACAGAGATCGCGAATACTACTTTTTCTTCTAACTCGAAAGAAACGCTTGAAACAAGTTACGGAATACCACTCCTGCACTTTTAGTCGCCATTTTGTTTTTTCCTGAATGATTTTGTTTTGTCCGAAATGGTGTCTGTTGGCTGCAATTTTGATTCTTTTCGTACATTATCAGTTATGAAACTATTTTTTTATAACTATACTAAACAATTAAAACAAAAAAAAATCCGTTTTTTTTCAATTTATTCAAATTAAGTGGTCTAAAGACCGTAGAAAGTTGCAGTGTAATCGAATGTTGTAGTTTGCGTAGATTCAATCACGAGTTCGATATATCGATGTCCAACTCCTCCTTTCACAAGTGTAATACCATTTAAACTTGAGCTACTATGGATGGTGATATCAATGAAAGTGAGAATAGCTCCTTGTCCATCATTCTGAGGATAGTAGAGGTTCAATTGAACATCCTGCGGTCTTAGATAATCGTGGTGGTTACTGTTTTGGGCAACAATTCGGTCACCTAGAATTTAATTATTTTTAGGGTTAAGTAACTTTTTTAATAATACATTTTAGAGGATTTGCGGTTTAGATGTTCGGTCTAAATTTCCAGCGACCATGGACAGCATAGTCGCGTTCCGAAACGTCTCGTAAAGTAAGTACAAAGTTATAGCTTTAATACGCAAACTAAATCGAAAATCCTTTGAAATGTATAATTATAACAAGAGCCGTGAGTGTCTTGAAATAGATTTAATTTAAAAAAAATATTTTTATACCTGCGTATCGGTTTCCCAAAATATATCGCGTACCATGTGGGCTGATTTGTTTATGAAATGGATATGCTTTGAGCCCAGGATTTTTCGCCTTAAATTCTTTAATGCTTTTAACAGTTTTCAGTTCAACTCTCGGCTGCTCAATTTGACCAAAAGCCGCTGCTACTAATCCCAAAACGACGAAAGCCATTAGGCGCGACATTTTTAAATAATTTAAAAAATTTTTGATTCAAGAACAGAGAGTCTAATGAAGATTTCATTCCAAGCTTTTCAATTTATATAGCGAGTGCATTTTGGCGATTAGATAAATTTTCTACAATCATAAACTTGAAGAATGATAATTACCTCAAATGTGTTTGACTGGAATTACGCAGTTTTTTGATTCCTATAGATAAAAGATTTGACCAAAAAATTGTAGATAATCTACATATATTTATACTCTATATGATACATCATATAGGAGTAAATTAAATTTAGTATAACATTTGTAATGTATTGAACCAATCATCATCGGACACACAAATAAACTACACCAGAGTCTTAGGGACAGTGTTGGGCAAAACGGCGTAAAAAACAGTTTTTTACATTTTTCACGTAAAAAACGTAAAAAACGTAAAAAACTGGTAAAAAACGTAAAAAACCGTAAAAAACGTAAAAAATAGTAAAAAACCTAAAAAATGGGACATCGCAGTTCCTACAAAGTATGACAGTCTGTTTTTCTCAGCATTTTATTAGAGATCCTATAATATAGAGAGTGGACATCAGCACTTAATAAACCGTACTACTAAGTAGGACAGTCTATTAACTCAAATTAGAACAGTTGTTTGAATGGAATTTTTCCAGTTTTTAAAATTTCTTTTCCTTTTTTCCAGTTTTGTTTCAATTTCCGCCTTCGGAATGAGTGTCCATGCAAACTTTAAAATTACGCTTGTTGTTGCAAGAACTAGTCCAAATATGTTTCTTTAACCCTTTCATGCATACATTTTTCTATGGAATTAATTTTCACGGTTTTTGGTATCCGAGGGTTTTTGGGGTCGCTGATTACGAATCTTAAGTCAAAACTTCAAAAATCAAAATAGCGGATCCAATATGGCGGTCAAAAAAGATAAAATTCATTAGATTACGCTTAAAACTAGTACGTAATTTTATCTTTTTTGACCGCCATATTGGATCCGCCATTTTGAAATTTGAAGTTTTGACTTCAGATTCGTAATTAGCGACCCCAAAAACCTTTATAAAGCTAATTACCGATTTTTTAACTGTAATAGATTTGCCACAGTTACATTTAACCTGCAAAATAGCTACTTTTTTGCTCTTTATTTATTTATAAAATGCAGTAATTATAAAAAAAAGGCGCATATTACTTTTTTCATAACAATTGATGTCCTAGGATATTTACGAAATGAATTTAGTCAATATAAGGGCATGACATATATGTTATAATATTAAAAAACTGAATTAGAAAAGGTGTTGTTGTACAACAACACTGCAACAAAGGGTTAAAATAGCCCATATGTCACAAATCTCTCCACATTATTCACATTAATTAACGTTAAAATGAGTAGGCGGACGTAATGTAATGAAAGGATATAAACAGTTTTTGAACTCCGAGTTTAAAATCTTTTTCACTTTCAAGAGGAAATGCTTTTGAATACTTTTCTGTGTTTGCTGAAGACTATTAACCTTTTTATTGTTCTAAGTTGATTTATTTACGAATAATTACTATATTTAGTGACTGGCTACGATATAAAATTTTTTATCATCAATGTTTTAGGTTTTTTACAGTTTTTTACGTTTTTTACGTTTTTTACGTTTTTTACGTTAAAATTGAGGTTTTTTACGCGTAATTTTTTACGCGTAAAAAACTAGGTAAATTACTTTACGTAAAAAACCGGCACAACACTGCTTAGGGATGATAAAACATTTTGATTTCCGTATGTCCGTTCGTCTGTGTCTGTCCGTTTGTATGTGCGTGAACTTTCGAAAGGATTGAGCAAGAGACTTGAAATCTCTCTGGTTGAGTTTCTCGTAAATGGCAAGGCTAAGTAGTTGAACGAGCAAAATCGGACCATTCCATCCTCCCCCATTCAAACGAAACAGTTTTTTTTAGCAATTTTCTCGAAAACGGTGAGTCGTATTGAAAAATTTATAAAGGTAAAATGTGCTAAAAATATGATTTTAAATAACTTCTACAAATATCAAAATCTAGTTGGACCAATCCTTCACTCCCTCCCCCCCCTGCCCAATACAAATGGATTTTTTTTTGGAAAACAATGCATACTATGGAAAAATGTATAAAGACAAAATATGTTTAAAATAGGAGTTTACATAACCGTTCCATACATGGAAATCCAATTGCACCACTCCTTCCTCTCTCTCTAATACAAATGGATTTTTTCATCATAATTTTATCTGCCCTCAAACTCGTTTTTTTGACGATTGGTCACGTGCAATTGTAGCTTTTTTTAGTTTGTTTTGTAGAATCGCGAAAAAGAAAGGCATATAATGTAATAAAAACTCGAGAGCGTGCCAGAATGGAAGAAAAAACTGATTTCTCAACATATTTTTTTTTGAGAAATATCTTCACTTATTATAAAATTCAAAAATAACTGATTATCATGAAGAGAAAAATTAACTGATTACCTTTGAAAAATCGCGTAGATAAACAAAATAATCGTAGAAAGTGTTTAATACTGGCTAGCAGGGTCGTAAATAGGCATGCGTGGAGTGTAGAGGAACTCAATTGAAAATTCGTACATTTTTTAAAAGCTTTTATTTAGAAATTTTATATTCTTTGAATTTGATTATATGCATTTTTTCGCAAAAGTGCATATTTTCATTTTTTTTTAAAGAACTGTATTTTTTTTCAAAAAATGTATGGGGGTACCCGTTATTTTTTTTGTGATTTTGTAAATAAGTTTTATGAAAACCACGATTTTCATAAAGCTTATTCACAAAAAAATTTCAAGTTGCTAGATCAACGCGTTCTCGAGTTATTTAGGATACTTATAACGGACAGATTGACGGACGGACAGACAGATGCACGGACATCCTCATAATTTTGCCTGAAATGGATTTTATACTGATCAGAAAGTTTCCAACATTTTATACACACTCAAATATTTTCACAGCAATTAAGGACAACAACAGACAAGAAAAGAAGAATATATCTTCATAGTCAAGTGCGAATTTTTACAATTATTGTCGATTATTTTTAATCAAAATGAGTATCCATTATCGTGTTATCTTCAAGATAACTTGCGATTGAATTTGATTTCATAATTTAAATAAATCACATAGCTAAGACGCTTATCATTTTCAAGTGCCCAATTCTTGATAAAAGAAAATTTTTCTTATCACAAAAAAATATTGGGTATAAATAGGAAGTTTTTACACTGATTCTTCATTATTATTAGTTCAGGTATTGAATTAAAAACATTCACAGTAAATCATGGCACGTTTAATTGCTTTATTCGCTTTGGCCTTTGTCGCCGTCGCTGTTGCTGAAATCGAGCAGCCAGGAATTGAATTAAGAGTAGTTAACAACATTGAGGAATTCAAAGCTCAATATCCTGAACTAAGGTCATATCCATTTAATAAGCAGATTGTTCCAGGCGGTGTCCGCTACACAGCAGGATCTCGTGTTAGGGGTGAGTGGAAGAAAAAAAAATTCTATAGTTAACAATTTTGACTTCATTTCTTTTTAAATTCCAGGTGATCGCGTTGTCGCCCAAAACAACAACAACAACAACTTTGTCACACCACAGGATGTCCGTTTGAACCTCTACTATCCACAAAATGGTGGACAAGGAGCTACAGTTTCGTTCGTTGACATCACCATTCGCGACAATTCCAACATGAATGATGTTCATTTAGTAACAGGGGGTGTTGGTCAAAGATTCATTAGCGTTGTTATAGAATCTAGGCAAACCACAGCCTTCAGCTACATGGCTGCTTTCTACGGTCATTAAAAAAATATATATAATCGTCTAACAGACAAAATAAATGGATATATCTAAGATGCTTGGTGTTTTTAATTGAATTTTTAACAAACATTTACTGATGGTCGTTTAAATATTGTGTTTAAAATAGTGAGACTTTAATAAGACAGTGAGCAAACTCTCTTTTAACTCCTACAATTTTTGATTCTTTTTCTAGACAATTTTCCAAGTTTACATACGTTTTTTTTTATTTTAAAAATTTTAAGACGATTCAAGTCTTCTCTAGGGTATCGTTCACATCTGGCACTTTATTTCGTGAGTTTTATTCTTCGACAAAATTCATGTTGCACAAATGTTTAGACTGCGATACAAAATTCAGTAATTTATTCCTGGAAAACTCCGGAACTCGAATTTTCTCATATAAAACCGACAGAATAAATTCAAATCTTGACAACTTTTGCTAAGTGAATTTATTTACCGATAGATAAACTAACAAATTCTGAATAAAATTCGCGTAAAAGTTTAAGAAAACATCGCATGTGTAAACGGGGCCTAATAGAATTTTTGGTGTAGGACACACACTTCAGCCACTATATTAGATACAGTTCTGCTGATTGAAACATGCCATACACCAAAAATGTTAATAGGGGAAGCAGAAACTTTATAGAGGGGTATATTCAAAAAAAATTCTACAAAATTTAAAACTGCATAGTTTGAAAGTATTTACAGAGCACAGATTCGTCACACTGTTTTTTAATCAGTACGACATGAATGGTTGGACTCCAACCGTTGGAGTATGAAATACGTGTTATTTTATACTTTTCAGAGAAACTGTTTTTTTTTAACTTTCCTAAACGTAGCTGTAAAAGAACTCGAGGACCGGGGAAGTTAGAAATTTTCTGATCAATACGAAATCCGTCTCAGGAAAAAATTATGAGGATCTGTCTGTCAGTCTGGACCAGTGTTGCCATTTTCAGCGACTTGTCTCATTTCTAGCGACTTTCAAGCCTTAAAAAGCACGTGTTGAGATTTGAGATTTTAGTGGTCTTTTGGGGACTTTTCGGAGATTTTCAGTGATTTTCAAAAATTTCTTAAAAAAAACTGTGTTTTGCTAATAAACATCATTTTTCACAATTTTTTACATTTATGTTACACAAGAACATTTGATAAAATTGCAAAAAATTAATGAAAATTGAATTAAGACCTAACAATAGTGGATTTAGACATAAATAAATCTTTGATCTCAGATGTAAGTAAATTTTATGTAGATATTTTGACTTGAAGTCTATTTAGTTATTATTTTTCTAAGAAGAACTTAACAATTTTTTATTTTTGTATTTTTTAAGAAGACAGAGTTGTTTTTTTTATTATTATATTTTATTATTGTTAAAAACAAAGAATAAAAGCGATTTGAAAACAAGATATATGTTTAAATAAGCATTAAAAAAAGTCTCAAAACTGGCGATTTTTGTCTATAATTTCGGAGACTTTTGAGATTTTTTTTCCTCATTTCAGCGATTTTGGGCTTGAGGTCTCCGGCAACACTGGTCTGGACGATGTATTTCTGTATCTCAAATAAATCAAGAACGCATTGAGCTAACCCTATTGGAATTTCTCGGCTTATAAGGTCTGCAAAAACAACAAAATTATATTATTTTTGCGGATGTTTTCACATCCAAATTTCCCCCCAACAGGTCGGACATGTCTGCCCTGAAAACCCATCAGGAGCCTGTTTCTGGTATGGAAAGGTGGCTCACCGTCATCAGAGCCTGCTTTGCCAGCTTCCACGCAGGCTTACAGGATTTTGGTGGAGTAAAACTCGATTTGAGTATTTATACTCCGATGCCACAAACCTTGTGCGAATTATAAGGTTTAAGGCAACATAGCTCCATCAAGCCAGAGCGAATAAACTATTTAGTGTTTAACCATTGAACCATTTCTGATTCATGGTTTATACTCGACCTTTTAGCATTGAATCCTATTGGATTTTCTCGGCTTATAAGGTTTGCAAAAACAACAAAATTATATTATCCTGTAAGCCTGCGTGGAAGCTGGCAAAGCAGGCTCTGATGACGGTGAGCCAGCTGTCCATACCAGAAACAGGCTCCTGATGGGTTTTCAGGGCAGACATGTCCGACCTGTTGGGGGGAAATTTGGATGTGAAAACATCCGCAAAAATAATATAATTTTGTTGTTTTTGCAGACCTTATAAGCCGAGAAATTCCAATAGGATTCAATGCTAAAAGGTCGAGTATAAACCATGAATCAGAAATGGTTCAATGGTTAAACACTAAATAAATTTATGTAATGCATATTTGGTGATAGGTTTTTCTAGTATTTGATAAATTGTAAGGAAAAGTAACATAAGCTATGAACCCTTCGCCAGAATTTTTTGGAATTACTCAACGGATATTGATTCCGTTATCGTTATTGTATAAGTTGTTCCAAATTTAGGGAAATTTTCTTCTCTATAATGAGATAAATTTCAACCTATTATGTCACTTTGTATTCGATATTTTTTCCCAGAAATGATTCAAAAATACCAAGAATACTGTTTTAAATTCCTGGAAAAATTTTGTTTGCGGATGAGTTAATTAAGCGATTGGTTTTTCCTTATCAATAACAAATGATAAAAACCCCCAAAGACAAGAGAGCACTTTTGTCTAGCTGATAATAGTCAATAGTCATAACTCAAGTACTAACACATGTATTATTAATTCACATATTTTGAATCCGAAATAGCCTGAAATTAGGCATTTTCCCATAAAATCAATTAAAAAAAATTTTTTTAGGCGTCAAAACAATTTTGCAAATTTCAACAATAAACGCTACTTTAACACATTGACTGCCACGACAACGTCGCTAATGTTTCCCGAGAAATCACGCGGGTTTTTGTGAACGTATGGGTTTTTTGACACTAAAAATGAACTTTTCAACTAATATGGGTCGCCAATTGATCCTCATTGTAGTTTTATGGAAGGATGTCTGTATCGTAAATCAGTTGCTTTCCACAATATTCGCACACTTTTCTTTTCTTTCACTTTTCTTTTAATATTTTATCTTCTTTTCAGTTGAATTTTACAACACAAAAGCGCAACCTTTTTTATGAAGACTTTTTCTTTATTTTCCTAGAATTTATTTTCTTAGAGTTAAAAATCCGCGAATTCTATTCCCCAAAATAATACGATAAAGCTACTTCAGTGCCAAGCGGAAAACACGCATAGGGTAACTCACGTATAGATGCCCCACATTTTGACTTTGCTATATTTCACAATGAAGAAAGACATTTTCGATTTTTTTTTTTTTTAAATATTAGTCTGTACACTTATCTACAATTTCAGCCGAAAAAAACTTACATTATGTTTTTCTTTTACTGTGATAAAACTGTTTTTGTTAGTCTCTACTTTTTGGGATAGATGCCCAACCTATGGGGTGGACGCCCAACATGACAAATGTGCATGTGGGATAGATGCCTTTGAGGAAAAAAAAAACGTTTTATTAAGTTATAACAAAATTTTATTGTATATTTTAATTCATTTACATACATTAAATAATAAGAAAAAAAAAATTCATTAGAAATAAAATAACATTCTTTGATAAAAAAAAGGAACATAGTTTGGAAAATTCTTGGATATATTGTATATGAAATACAGTTCTGCTAATCAACTAAAAACTAAAAAAAAACAAGAAAATATGTGTGTAAATGCGGCGAAATTTCAAATTTTAGGGCCGTCTTTTAGAGCGATACGTTTAATGCGGCCACATTTATTGCAGTTATCTCCATACATAGTGCAATTTTCATGCAACCAACCCTCGCACATTCTGCATTGAATCCAATCTGATTTAGACGTCGTTGTTTCGTAATCGTCCATGCACTCAATGCACTGGTTGGTTGCACTAACATTATTCTCACTTTCGCTGGAGCTTTCAATCTTTAAAGACCGTTTTCGCGATAATTTTTTTTTATTTTTTTCGTCCAAAGAGTCAATCTTTCTCTTTTTTTCGCACATAATTTTTCTGTCAGCGATTCCAGTTGAGGCTTTTCTATTTTTTCGTGCTTTTGCATTGATGTTTTCAATTGAGTTTAATACTGTAGCGGACTTTTTTCGTCTTTTATAGATAGGCAATTCAATTTTTGGGACAGGTGAAGAATCTTCTAAGTGTTTCGATGGACTCTTCTTTTCTTCCAATATTTGAAGGTTTTCAGTCATATCCATAGGCATTTTATCGTTTGGACTTTGATCGCGAATAACTTCTGTTTGGTCTATTGAGATATCCTGTGCACTATTGAAATCAGATACAGCAAAAAAAGCATCAGGAATATCATGTGGATTTATTGGGTATAGTCTACAACTTCTGAACCCCGCTTTTGCGACCGCAGGAGTTCCTGCCACGTCCATGCAGTACCTATTAATGGTCCCAAATTGTAGCGAGATAGTTTCTTTGCTGGATGTGTTCGCATAAAACGGTTGGTTTCTGCCGCCAAAAAGGTTTTAAATGGCTTGAAAAATGCTCGATCTAAAGGCTGTAAAGCTTGAGTCGTATGGCTTGGCAAACAGAAAAGAATCACACCATTTTTCTCAGCAATTTCAAGCATGTCTATAGCACTTGAATGCGACGAGTGTCCATCTAAAACCAACAAAACCTTTCCTTGGGGTTTTTGAGGTATAAAATGGCCTGTCAGCCATTTTAAAAAGAGCTCTGAGTTGACGTAAGCCGATTTTTTGTTCATAAAAACTTTAGACCCTGGCGGTAGCCCGTCTTCAAACTCAGGTTTCTTATTTACACCCTTTATGATTATAACAGGGGGCAGAAAATTACCAATAGCATTACAGCATGCAATCACTGACAAAGTTTCCCCCTTTTCACATGAGGTTATTGAACTAACTGCTTTAGAACCTTTAGTAGCGATCACTTTACCTGCCTTATTATTTGTTTGGACTCCAGATTCATCCATATTATAAATACGCTCTGGTTTGTCCAGGAGGTCGTTATCCGCCCAGACCTTCACAAATAAATCAAACATTTTAGACACTTCCTGTCGATTTAAACCCATAGCTCTAGCAACAGAAAGGCCTTCTGCTTGCCTTATGCTAAGTTCTGGATTCCTTTCAAGAAATGTCTGTAGCCATTGATGTCCAGCCATTTGAGTTTCCTTATTAAACGTGTGCTTGATCCCCAGTTTTTCCGCGAATTGATATGCCAGCTGACGGATCACGTGTCTTTCGGGAGGAAATCCAACGGTTTCTAATTTTTGGATATGACGCACGAGCCGTTTTTCATTTTCAAATCCAAGGATGGGATGTTTACCTATAATAAATATGTATTATCAATGAATGTAGGAAAGCAAATAGGTATGTGTTATTACCTAGAGTTAATTTTTTGTCTTCATTTTTTGCGAAACGTCTTCTTAGAGTGCGAGATGGAATGCCGAAGATACGAGCTATCTGATTTATGCCCATATTGTTTTTTCGTAGTTCATCCATCGCCGCGGTGAGTTGCTCCTCTGTCCATGCAGCACGTTTAGGAGCCCCGGGTTTACGCACGTATTTGCGTGGCATAGCTGAACTGAAAAATGAAAAATTATATATTGCAGTTGAAGGATAGATGCCCCTAAGGTCAACGATCCCTTTAAAAAATAATGCGTCTATCCTTTTCATACCGGATAGATGCCCCAAATATTTAATAAATTAAGTGTGGATAAAAAGAAAAAAAATTTTTTTTTCACAAACACTAAACACTCCATTTGACACATAAAAAATAAAAAAATATATACATACTTCCTTAGGCAAAACTTCCACAAGTTTTTGTGGAACTCAAAATAAGTTTTTGGAGTTTTCCCTTGTTCGAAAACAAAAATGGCCAATTATCCCGCAACACGTCTGACTCTCGTGAATTTTAACAACGCACTGAAGTTTCATAGAGCAAACACTTGATATGTAGGATATGACATGTTCCGTTTTGTTTCGTTAAGTACGAGTTTTTAACAGTGAGGCATCTATCCCAGTGGGGCATCTCTCCGTGACTTACCCTATGTTCGTCGGAGACGAATGATGAAATTTTATTGTCTAGCTGTTGTCATAGATAAGGCTCTGAAAAAACACATAGTTTGGGAGTAAATCGCGAAAATTTGTTTACGGATTTTCTTCAAAGGTCGATAACATTGTCCCATTTCAGGACCACACGCCTGTAAAATTTAATGGCTCTAGCTCTATTAGTTTTTTAGAAATCTTGTACACAGACTAACATATACAAACAGACTAACAGACTAACAGACTAACAGACTAACAGACTAACAGACTAACAGACTAACAGACTAACAGACTAACAGACTAACAGACTAACAGACTAACAGACTAACAGACTAACAGACTAACAGACTAACAGACTAACAGACTAACAGACTAACAGACTAACAGACTAACAGACTAACAGACTAACAGACTAACAGACTAACAGACTAACAGACTAACAGACTAACAGACTAACAGACTAACAGACTAACAGACTAACAGATTAACAGATTAACAGACTAACAGACTAACAGACTAACAGACTAACAGACTAACAGACTAACAGACTAACAGACTAACAGACTAACAGACTAACAGACTAACAGACTAACAGACTAACAGACTAACAGACTAACAGACTAACAGACTAACAGACTAACAGACTAACAGACTAACAGACTAACAGACTAACAGACTAACAGACTAACAGACTAACAGACTAACAGACTAACAGACTAACAGACTAACAGACTAACAGACTAACAGACTAACAGACTAACAGACTAACAGACTAACAGACTAACAGACTAACAGACTAACAGACTAACAGACTAACAGACTAACATACTAACAGACTTACAAACAGAAAGACATTTCTGTAAAAAGGGTCCAATCGACTTAGGAGTGCTCGGGAAATGTTTTTTAGACAAAATTAAGGGTTGAAATTGTTTAATACCATGTGTAAGAAAGCAATAAAAAATTGTAAATAAAATAATTTTAATTTCATTCACAATGTATTTCATTTTATCAATTAATTCAACAGGAAGTAATTGAACAAGATTCATAATGGAAATTATTGATTAATATACCAATCAAAAGCCAATCCCTATAGCTACAAACGGTATCTTTATGAGATTTGATTTGTTATTATACAAAACGCATGCATCCAAGACTTCCCGATTTCACCGATCAGGTAACATCATGTTACTTATTCGTATGTGCATAAAAAAAAATAAAAAGTAGTAATCCGTAAAATATATCATCCACCAACATACGAGTACGAATATTCCAATCAATATAATTTATACTGGATAAATGTGTGTAAATGTTAATACCAGCAACAGCACTAAGAAATGTATGATAGTCGAAAATGAGTTTTGCATGCGGATGGAGTGTAGAAAGATTCATAGTAATGCATTTTACGTTATCCACCCAAGACGATCGGTAGTCATGTTTTACATGTTTTTCATTTTACACACATCTGGCATTCGTATTTATCTTCTATTCAAACTTTAACGGTCACTACAGCTGAAATCTCCTGAACAACTTGCAGATTTTATTATCCGAATAAATCACGCATAAAATTACCTGAGACCGAACCGACATCACGGTGACGATCGATCGAGTGTGTATTGACCATGAACCAGACTAGCCGCTAATCTAGTGACTAAGTGCTATGCTATCTGTGCTAAGTCGGGAGGATAAGGAGGTTGCATGACTATGTCAGCTGTTAGACCGCTGTCAAGACGGATTGTCTCCCACAAGTATCGATGTAGGTAAATCAGGCGGGAATGTAATCAAACACCAAATCCATTTGGAATTTGTACGATAGATTGGGGTATTGTGTGTGGTGTGTGGTTCATGTGCATTTCATTACTTGATTTTATATTTCACTCATATTAAAAAAAAATATTTCACTCATATTACCGTTAAAAGAATGAACAATATTGATGTTGACCTCGAGAAAATGTCTCAAATTCCCTTTGAACTGAACAACAGTGTCGAGACGTCGAAATTCGACAGGTAATTCAGAATTCGATCATAGTTTGGGTGCGACTTGACATCCAATGACAGACTTTGGGGTGTTGTTTGACACTTTTAGTTGGTCAGTAGTTCATTGGTTTATATTTTATTTAAATTTTAAATTGTCTAATAGAATAAAAAATAATGCTTTTGTTGCAAGAATTTTAGTATTTTAGAGAATTTAAAAAAAAAACATAACAAAAGCTATAATTGCCTATCTGGCAATCATTGGAGACCCGTATGGTGATATTCGTATCAAAATTGGAACAGTTGTACCAAAATTCCACTTTGAAGTCAAACTTTCCAATAAGATTTTTTAAAATTTATTCCAATTGGATTTTGATGTATGGGCGTTTTATGTAGAATTATATCCTAAATAACTTTTGTTATTGGACTTTTTTGATAAGATGCACCGTTTTTGAGGTATTCGCAAAAAAACGTTTTAGTTCGTATGGTTCATTTTTGCCCATTAACGAACTTAGCCTCATATTTTACGAAAAACGGATCTGTACAAAATTTCAAGTCTCTAGCTCAATCCGTGCGCCCGCAATCCGCGCCACAGACAGACGGACGGACGGTCGGACTGACAGACAGACGGACAGACGGACGGAAGGACATGCTAAATTCAACTTTTTTTATCATTCTAAACACAATGGTGTAATTCATTTTTTTGTGTGATGACGGGATCTTGGCGTTACAAACGGTAAGGCAAATCTAATATACCCTTTGGTTTCACAATACGGGTATAAAAACACATAAAATGTTTTCCGTCTTTCTGACCCTTTCTTCAGAAAATATTATTAAAAATTAAAAATCTGTGGTTTAAAAATTTGGTTCATAAAACAACATTTTTTCTGTCAATATCAAAAATATGGAAGTTTAGAGTATTTTGACGTCGCTGATTCTGAGTCGGACTTTGCTTTTGTCAGATTCACTCTACTTCTGGAGATGCCAAAAAGAAAATATTTTCGATAGCAAAAAAGTTGCTTAGAAAATTTCGTTTTCTTTGGAACCCTGGAATCCTAGATCCTTGGAACCCTGAAACCTTAGAATCTTGGAATCCTGGAACCCGGGATCCTTGAAACCCTGGATCCTTGAAACCCTGGAATCTGGAACGCTGGAACCTCGGAACGCTCAAATTTTGGAATCCTGGAACCCTGGATCCTTGAAACCCTGGAATCTGGAACCCTGGAACCTCGGAACGCTGAAATTTCGGAATCCTGGAAACCTGGATCCTTGAAACCCTGGAATCTGAAACCCTGGAACCTCGGAACGCTGAAATTTCGGAATCCTGGAACCCTGGATCCTTGAAACCCTGGAATCTGGAACCCTGGAACCTCGGAACGCTGAAATTTCGGAATCCTGGAACTTTGGTACCCTGGAACTTTGGTACCCTGGAACCCAATCTCAAAACATAATTATGGTATTTTTCTCAAGTCCAAAAATTGAAGCCTTTAGAAATATTCAAACGCTTTCTTGAGCGCTAAGATTGGTGTTGGGGTCTCGAAAATAATTATCTTAATTTATTTTTTATTTCATTGTTGTTTAATTTGAAAATTCACCCTCTCTCTTGCTTACATGCACTATTACAGCTAAAAGGTCAATGTCTTTGCAAAAATTAAAATAACTGGGACACTTCCAACTTGAAAATGGAGTCAATTTGAATAAAACCAGTTTGATATTATTGGCATACATCCGCACCCAAATAATCCGACCATTCAATAGAACGAAAATTGTTTCAATTAACGGTTGATTAATTCCCTTGCCCGTATACCTGTGCTTAATAAATGTTTGAAATCAATGGGTTCAATGGGTCTAATTCGGACAATTGTAAACGATCCAACTATTACCAGTTATACAGACAAAAAGCACGTGATTTATTGTCTTTTGGATAAAATGAAAGGCTTTAAGGTACTCGTACGGACATACATCGATCCGTATTCCATGTTACCTACCTGGAGATTTACTACAGATGATTGGAAATCAGATTACGACAAGTTGAGTATTTGTGAGGTTTATTCAGTTCGATTTGAAATTTACCTGTTGGAATTAAATACTTTCGTCAAGGTGCCGAACCTTAAGAATTCTGTACGTATGTGTAACGGTAGAATCAAGGTTAACCACAATGTACTTTTGGGATAGCGGATGATTGTAATATATTTTCGTTCATATATCCCAACATTAATCCGTTAAAATGATATTCAATCGCGTACATGAGTATAATGCATTATTTTAAAAGAATATTTTGCAATTTCTAAACTAAACTTTGTAAACACGTATGTGTCAATCTATCTAATGGTAGTGCTTAGGTGTTAAATGTTGTAAAATGCGTTAGGTGTAAATGGTGTTACGGAATTTCGTAAAAAGATCTGATTTAGTCGACCATTGACAGTTCCATTAAATATTTCACAAGAATCTCCTCTCCTCGGAGTTGACAAAGCAGAACGAGCTTTTTAGGGGCACATTATAGTCATTAGTAGAGCGTTTTATTATATATTTTTTTATTTTGCATCAATTTTATTCACTTTTCTTCCATCAAAATGTAAAAATGCAATTTGAATTCAATTTGGGTTAATAGATAAAATGGATGCTATTAGATGCGATTGACATTTAAAAAAAAAAGTAATTGAGTAATATTGCTAAAAAAGTTTCAATTTGATTTAAATGGATGAGATTAAAATGTCATCGTGCGAGTTGTGTATTATAGGGTCTGTAATTTATGTGTGAGAAGGAAGAAGAAGTGGCCCGATTGGATTTTGATGTATGCAACGATTATTTAAAAATATATTCTAAATACTTTTTATCTTAATGAATTTTTCGATACGATGCACCGTTTTCCAGAAAACAGTAAAAAAGTATTTCCTTTGTATGGGAGAGGGGGAAGTAGTGGTTTAATTGGATTTTGATGTATGGATGAGTTATGTAAAATCCTATTCAAAACACATTTTTCCTTCATAATTTTTCAACACGACTCGCCGTTTTCGAGAAAACTGCAAAAAACTTTCGGAAAAAATGATCTCTACGTTGTTGGAGCAAAAAAAAATTCGTTTGTCGATAGCAAATTTTTGCCGAATATCATTTAACTGATTTTCCTTGATTTTTCAGGTTGAATATAATGAAAAGTTCTAATTTTCATTGATTTAATTAGTACCGTTAAGAAGAATAAATGAAGAACGAATTATTTAACCTTAAGAAAGTAATTAAAAAAGTGTCCACATCTTGCTGGTGTTCTTTATTAGTTACAGAATCAATGTTTAACCTTAATGTTGGTAATTAAAAAAATTAAGAATGCATTTTCAAAATATCCCAATCTACGAGGTATTAATCCAAGGTGTTGTTGTAATTGAAGAATGCAATTAAATTTAATACAAAATAATATGTTAATTAAAGTTAGGTTGCAGTTAAGTGTGACTGCGTTTTAATAAACTTTTATTTAATAACAAATTGTTCACTTCCCTACGGATCCAAGGACAAAAACGCCCAAATGGCCTGGCCACTAGGACATGATTGCCGCAGGCATGCTAAGAAAATTACACCAACAATTGGCCATTAATTTAGATCAAAAAGATAATAAATAAATGTGGAAATCCGGACAGAACATTAAACATAATGGAAAAATCAAACAAAAATTTATATATGTATATAAAATCACTACAACATTTTAATAAGGGAGTCAAAGGGGAGCTAACATGGATAGATTTCCATTAATATCGAACCGAATGGGGCGAGCTTACCTGAATCGAGCACATGCCAAATGATTTCACTTTTGTCAAAAATCAACAATGCATGAAAATTGAGCAATTGACGGTTAAAAATTGCGAAAAAGAACATTGGCCGCCCGCCACGCTTATTTATGAACGTCTGTTTCCCATTCGCGAATTCGAGGTGCGGACTTTTTAAGCTCAAAAGGTAAAACTCAGCACCTTAATTGTAGTTAACTTAGGCTAAGAAATATACGAAAAAAAAACTACTGGAAATATACCTAGAAGTTACTTAATTTTGTTTAATACTAGCAATCGGTGCAAGCATATATGATTCTGTAGCTACGTATATAAGAGCATAAAGTATAATCCCGCCTCAGGTGGAAATACGAGCAAATCGCATATGGTATTAGAATAGAAGTTATTAAACCGGAAAATTAATAGGGAAAATCATAATGAAAGGAAACACAAATATTTAGCCAAGAATAATTCAATTCACTGATTGTGGTTTGAGATTTTTATTTAATTAATTTGTTGTAAATTCCTGAAATTAAATTCCAGCTGAGTAATTAATTCGGTCAATTTACACTATTCATGTCAAGTTTTTTTTTTAACTATCAGTTGTGATCAACATAAAACTTTCCTCTGCACTATTTAGTCTCGGAAAAACACGTAAAAATATTGAGAATCGTTACAAAAAAATCGTTGAAGCAAAAAATGTATAAAATTTTATGTCCTTTAAATTTTGTTATATCAATTTTTTCTTAAAAACGCATAGGTTTCGGGAAATTTTCAAACAACTCTATAGAAGAGTATTGAGGAGAGTATAACAAAAATAACAGCTGAGTCAGAATTAAAAAAAAACAGCTGAGTCAGAATTCTGAATCACATTTTTTTTCGCTTGTAGCGCATTTGTCAGTGAATTTTCTGCTGCACGCCCAAATAAAATATGTTTAGGATTTTCAAAATTTCACTTGCATTTATATATGCAAAGTAGAAAGCACAAAAATAGAGTTAATTTTCAATTGAAACTGCAACAACAAAAATTTTCATAGAACTTTGAAAATGTATGGAAATACTGTGAATCTCAATCAAGTAACGCAAGCAAATTAAATATTTTTATTGATTTTTTGACAGTCTAAATATAAGGGAAAATAGTTTTATAAGGCATACCGAAGATTTAATTTCCCACGGCGGATTTTTCAGGTCCCCAAAATTTGTTCTAGGCTTCTTATCTTTACTTACTTCATCTTTGGTTTTTTGCTTGTGCAGCTTTTACGCCGTTCGGTGGTTGAAGTAAACTTTTTCAATTATCATCTCGATTCTAATAGTCGTGTCGTTTTCAACAAGAGTCGTTTTACGTGCTGTAGTTAGTGCTTTTCAAAAACACGTAAAACGACTCTTGTGCAAAACGATGCGTCTGTCAGAATAGGGGTATATATCATAATATATAAAAATGAGTTGGTGTCTGTCTGTTCCTCTTTCACGCAAAAACGGCTGAACCGATGGACTTGAAATTTGGCATGAGTGTCTGTGGTAGTTCTGGTTCCAACATAGGCATACGGAAAAGTAGCACGAGGGGTGGGGGGAGTAAGAAGAGGGGGTAAAGTGATCTCGAAAATTAGCCCTTCCTCTATGTCACCCTTTCGCGGGGAAACTACTGAACCGATTGGCTTGAAATTTGGCATGAGTGTCTGTGGTAGTTCTGGTTCCAACATAGGCCCATTAAAAAGTAGCCCGAGAGGTGGGGGGAGTAAGAAGAGGGGGTAAAGTGATCTCGAAAATTAGCCCTTCCTCTATGTCACCCTTTCGCGGGAAACTACCGAGCCGATTGGCCTGAAGTTTAGTTCAAACATAAACCTTTAAAAAAAATTAAAATTTGAAAAAACTTAACCCGGCAACGACGGGTATGCAAGCTAGTAATAAATAAAATAAAAGTTTCAACTTAAAATCTTCAAATCTTTGTTATAAAATTCGTTGTTTCATTCAGCCATCGTTCCTCAACGCCCCCCTGCTTATGTTGTCTGGGATTGGCATAAAGTAAATATGATCACCCTAAATTTGAATGAAGTTTCCTTGAGTCGTTTCTGAGTTGCCACATTGATTTTGACGCGGTTCAAAAACTCAATCTACCATTTTTACGTGCTTGCCATAGGAGTGCGCGTTTGAGCTTAAAATTACTAAAAATCGCTGCTTTTGAAGAAACAGACAGACACGTGTGACCTTTTAATTTCTAAAATAACTTGAGATATTCTTCGTAATCGCATCTTTTATTACTGGTGAATATTGTATATTTGTGAATCCATAAAAAATAAACAGCAAAACCTCCAGTAGATATTTTAAAAAAACTTAAAAATTTATTTAATAATAATTCATTACAGTTAACACACATAATATTTACTTACAGCTAAAATGTATAATCTAGAAAATGCTGGAAATAATAAAAAAAAATTATCTACATAATACATTTACACAGTGGGATGAGCTTAATCGAGAAACTAAAATTTAAATTAGAAACCATATGTTTTGTTTTTCTTTTTCCTTTAGAAAATAACATAGCGCTTCGAAGGTAGTCCATTTCGGTTTTCTTTATCCTGATAAGTAAAGGATTTTTTTTTGTCATGGCTGCATAGATTTTAGAAAAACAAGGATCGGGATACAATGATTAAATAATAATTCAATGATAACAAATGAAGGGAAGGCCAAAAAGTGATGTTTTCGAAGGACTACCGCAGCAATTATAGGTGATAAATCACAGTTTCTCTGCGTTTTTAATGAAATTCGAGGAAATAAAAAATAATAAAAATCTAAATGGGAAATAGTTTAAGGGGTTTGAAAAGCACAAGATTGATGATACTGGGCAACAACATACGATATTCGCTTTTGGGGCGGCACACACTTGGTGAAATTTCAAAAAAGAAAAAAAGAAATCTTTTATTTATGGCTATTGCCGCGAGATTTAGCTTAAAGCTAGTAGGGGTTCATAGTCCAGATCCTTGGGACCGAGTTTCTTCTTGTATTTCTTTTCAAGTTTTGTACTCGCAAGCTTCGCCTTGGCTTTGCTTACCGACTTCTTCTTCTTCTCCATATCCTTTTCTTTGTCAAGGAGCTCCAGCTGTTCGAAGATATTCTTTGGATTCGGATGGTATTCAGTGGAGTTCTTATTCGCATACACGACCACAAATTGGGAATACGCTGAATCGCTTGGGGTGTTTATGTCAGCGAAATCTCTGAAATTGGCGAATTGCTCTTCGGGATAAGTGAATTTCTGTACGTAGGGAGCGGCTTGGGGTCGTCCGTGACCATTCGATTCATCCCCAAAGAAGAATCCATACTCGTTGCTGTCCTCACTATGGAAGGGTGCTTCACTTTCTGCGTAGAATGTGCCACCGCGAATGACGCCAAAGTCTCCGGATCCCAGGATGGTTGCATCTAGGGATCGACTATTGGCAAATTTTGCGGCATTTGGGGTTGCGTCGGACGGGTTAAAATACGGTCTGGAATGTCCTAACGGTGGAATTGGTGTGTCTTTGTAGAATGATGGGTAGAAATTTTGGGCAGCTTGCGTATGCGAATCCGGACCAGATGGTTGTTCTGAACTTTCAAATTCTGTGGTTGATGGAAAAATTTGGTGACTTTGAGATTGCACTACTGCTACGTTCGAATATTCGCCTGGTTCCATCAGCATGTCGGAGTCATCTTCTGCATTTTTATCTGTAAATAACAAAAAAAGGAATTCGTTAGTTATATATGGTATTTATGTGGTTTAAGTATAGGTTTTAGACCCCGTTCAGACACAGCGGAATCTGCGCGTATTCAACCGCGGATTCCGCGAGATCTCGTACACAACATTGGATCGTGCATTTTTTAAACAGCCGGAAGGTATAAATAAATCAAAGAAAAACTACAATTGCTAGGGAGCAATAGTCAAAAACTGTATATGAGAACAGAATGAATTCTGATCGTATTTTAAACACATTTTGTAATCTGAAAGTGTGCTAAAAATTTGAATTTTAAGCAATGTACCATTGATTTCTTAACAAAGTGAAAATAAGGGAAATGATGTCTTCGACCTTTGGTGCTGGTTACGATCAGCATCAGTAACTTCTTTTGGTTGCAAAAGTCACGAAATCTTCAACTCTAACAAATGTTTATTTTCTTTTAATTTTTCTGGTATACAGCATCAGTTTCTTGAATCGTTCCTTCATCGGTTATCTTCTTGTTAAATTGTCTTCCGAGGAAGATTTAAGAGGTGTGCATCGCTGCAGATAAATCTTCAACTTTCTTCTTTAATGGGATTTTATATCGGGAATGCGACAAGAAACAAGAGGACTATCTCAACACAAACAAATATTGCTGAAAAAATTACCCAGAAGATGTCAGGGAAAAGTAAACAATCGTCGGATGGTTAAGAAAGTGAAAATTTTCCAATTTGCGGTCGCTGCGACGACATGCCACCGATGTCCCATCGTCATTTTCGATTTCGTACCTGAATATGTACTTCAATTAAGTGTTGCAGAAGGCATGTTACGAGTACAAATGGATGGAATGAATGCTTTGTAATTTATTTATCGTCTTCAGTGACCGATATGCCAAAATTCATCATCGTAACCCGTGGGAGGATAAGGCAAAACAAATTTTATGATTTCAATTAAAATGAGGGGTTTTTTTTTATCTCGACTTATACAACATGTTTTTAGTTTAAGTGGTTGTTAATCAATAATGTGTGCTAAAATTCGATAATTTGAGTTTTGAGTCTGGAATTTCGTACGGTTTTGTAAAATGCTATGTAAATCGCTAGTTATTAATCGATGATAGTTTATTTTGCTTGTTTTCCATTAATTACTCTAAATATATTTTCATCTTTCAACTTTCCATCTAAAATTTGTAACGATAGTCGGTTAACCTTAAAATTTGCAAAGCAATTATCAGAATTTATAAAAAATGCTACAACTTTAAGGCCATTACCTCATAAATAAATGATGTTCGTAGGTCGTAAAAACGAGTAATTAGAACACTGTAAAATGTATTTATCAAAAATTTAGCGACCCAAAACCGATTCAAAGCAAGAATCCGACGATTTTTATAAAAATTCTCAGATAATTGTTACATAATTACGAAATTTGTTGATAAGAATATTCAAATTTCAGTTCAACAAGAATTTTCTTTACGATTGTCAGTCAGTTTACGTTTTGGATCTCATGGAAATTCATAATGTCGCGATTTGTTTTGCTAATTGTATTAATTGTGTTGTTTGATGTGTGCAAAACTCAGATACAACCTATTAATGTTGAATTGAATGTTGATGACCACCGAGGAGATTTAAGGCCTGCCCATTGGGTGTTAATGGGTGGAAGTACCGAAGGAGGAAAGCGTATGCGAGGTTCATATCAAAAAAAAAAAATTGAAAAAATTGTTTGAACTTGAAAAGTTGGTAGCGTAAAATTTTGAGTAAAGGAAACAATTTGAAAACTTGAAAAGTGCGTATTTGAAAATTAGAAAAATTTGAAAAAAGAGTTCTATAAAATACGTCACAGGTTTTGGTGAGAGGGAGTTAAAACTTCCTCTAGTGTACAAAAAATCGTGAAAAAGTTTGACAAGAAGGGAAAGAGGGGAGATTGAAAATCGCCAAAATTTTATGTACCGCCCCTAAAGGATTTTGAGCATGAAATCAAAGTTCTTCAATTTTTTACTTCCTTGAAATCCTTTTTGGATTTTTTTCAACCATTAAATTTCGTTAATGATTTTTGTTTGCTTAGAATTGGCTGCTCTTTCGTCGTGTATTTTTTTGATTTATTTTATAATTTCGTAGATATGTCAACTTTTTAAATTTAAATCTTGTTTTCTAATTACATTCTAAATAATTATTTTGTTTACAGGTGACCGTTTAGTTGCTCAAGCAATTTCAGGACACACTTTCGACAATTTAAAAGATGTTGATATGAAAATCCCATATCCTGATGGTGGAGTTACTGTGACTTATATAAATGCAACAATCCAACATAACGCTTGGCTGGAAAATGTGGATTTGCCGCGTCGAATTGTAAGTCAACGAAGTCCACTTGTTGAAATCACTTTAAACAGCACTACAATTTTTAATTATAGTATTTTAATTTATGGTTTTTAAAAAAAACACAAATTTGCTTTTATTTGCAGTAGTTGCTTTTTTGGTATTTTGTAGCATTTTTAAAATATTGATTGTAGTTTGTTAAATAAATACATAGTATACCTAATTGCAAAATTTACAAAAAAAAAACATTTTTTTAATCCAATAATAATTAGTTTTTTTTAAATTCGCCTCAAAAATAGCCTTAATCCTTTTTAAAAGCTTTTAATTAGCTTGTTTGTCAGTTTATTTGTCTCTCAGGGTCAAATCTTGTAATCAAATTTTGACCAACTTCCACTCATCCGATTGATTTGAACTTTTCAATTTTTTTTTTCGAAATTTTTGATTGATTGATTTGAAACTCCGATGAAATTAAAATATTTTCACAACTGCGTCCTTAAAAGGATAACGATAGGTCCTGTAAGGATAACGATAGGTCCTGTAAGGATAACGTGATTGTCCTTTTCCTGAAATTTTCTGGATAAAATCTCAACCAGGGGTTTTTGGGATCGCTGAATCCGATTCTGTCATTAAGAAATCCCTAAGGATAACAGAAGGTCCTGTAAGGAATACGTGATTATCATTTTCCTCAAAATTTCCAGAAAAAAAAATTTCATCTGGCAGTTTTTGGGATCACTGAATCCGATTCTGCAATTAAGAAGTCGATAAGGATAATGCAGGGTCCTGTAAGATTAATGTGATTATCTTTTTCCGCAAAGTTTCCGGAGAAAATCTAATCCGGGAATTTTGAAGTCGATGAATCCGATTCTGGAGTAAAAAAACCTGTAAAAATATCTCAAAGGCTTCAAGGAAATATATTCGAAGAGTAAAAAGTACATATAAACAAAAGTGTAGGGTAGGACCGGACTTGTTGAATTACTTTTTAGAATTTAGGTTGTAGCGCGCACATAAAGTCATATATCGCTCCAATGGTTAAGCCATTCGATAGAGGAATTCCTTGACTACATTTCATAGAAGAAATTTTTTTTAAATGTTTTATTAACTGCCCTCCAGCTCAATTTAAAGGGTGATTCAACATGCCCGCCGATTTGCAAATGGTGGGGGTAAGTTGAATAATTGTAAGTTTTCATACTTAAAAATGAAAAAAACGTTATTTCTTAAGAAAAAAAAAAATGAAATTTAGAATTTAGGTAATCGCTTATTTGGTTTTTTTAGTTGACCAATTTTTGATTGTTTTCCTGCTACGTTTTTATAAAAAATGTAAAAAATCATCAAGAAACAAACAAAAATTGATAAAAGAACAAAGAAAATGTGAAACCAACGCCTAAAAACCAAAAAATACGTAAGAAAAAAATGATTCAACTTGCCCGCCAAGCTGTTATTCAACTTACCCGCAATCCACTTGTTTGATATTTTCTCTTAGAAAAATCACAAAAACAATAAATTTGAATGTCCCACCAGGTTTTTTTTATTCTAGAGGTGTTGCACAACACTTTTAATACAAAAAATTTCCAGATTGACAAAAAATTGTATGAGAAATGGGTAAATCACTGTATAGTCTAATATTTACTTTTAGAGCCAAAAACACACATATTCCTGTCACTTACGATATAAATAAGGTATCGCTGTCAAAATTTTATGGCAGGTAGAGGACATTAATACTACCAATACACTAAAATTAGTTTTTTTAAATTTAACAATAATTCAACAAGCCCGCTCCTACCCTATAAATTAAAAAGAATAAAATGAAAAATTAAAAAAAAAATGTTAACAAAAGCTTTTATTAAAAAATAAAAAAAAATCGCTTTCCTTTTTTTCGTGTTTTCATCATGATTTCCGGAAATTAAAAAAAATCATATTCAAAGCAACAACTAATTTCCTATTTACGAGAAGCGTAACTGTACAAAATCTCAAGTGTCTAGCTAAATCCTTTCGAAAGTTATGGTGGACAGACAGACAGACGGCCGGACATGCGGAAATCAAAATATTTTGTCATCCCTAACACCCGGGTGTAGTTCATTTTTGTGTCCAATTTTTGGTTTGATGCGTTACAAACGGCATGCTAAATCTAACATATTCCTATATGTAGGTATATCATATAGAGTATAGAAACGTTTTTTTGAAAACTTCTCAAAGACTATGCGCTTTTCAGAAACAAATTCTTATAACAAAATCTAAAGGTAATAAAAATTTCCACATTTATTTTCTTTTATTGTTTTACGTATCTCGAACAGTTCTTGAGATATTTTAAAAAAATGTAATTTTTTAGAATTTTTTTCCGAAATTTTAAATAGTGCGGAAAAATATGCTGTTTTTACCTGAATTTCACAGAAAAAAAAATATCTGAAATTTCTGAAAGAAAAAAAAACCAAAAAACAGTAGCAAAAAATTGCAAAACTGCATAGCTTAATGGAAATGTTTCAAGGATGATAAACAATGGATCATTAATGGGATTATTTACCTCTATGTAATGACTATATCAAAACTATTAGTTAAATATCATTGGGTATTATTTAGTGCGAATTAGAACAGCATTTAAACGCCCCTTCTGCCTCGAAATTGGCTCTGCCTCCGAAATCAACCACAATTTTACGGTTCATCAGATCAGAAATTCAGTTTTTCTCCGGTTATTCAGTTTTTTCTATAACTTTTGCATAGATTCGGTATTGCAAATTTCCAATTAAACTTTACAAAAGATCTTAAATTCACCACACGATCAAATCGAATGTTGAAACATTTTGTAATTCCGCCAAATGGAAGTTCGCAGCCGCCATCCGTCGATCGATTGTGGTGCTTAGGTCGAACGAATGAATCGCAAAACGCGAAGAAAATTGCCTTTTCTTTTATGAATTGGATTTCGGTATGCGTGAATATTGGGCAGATAACAAAACATATTTAACTGAAATGGCCACCTTGAACTTTTTCCATGACAAAAACTAGGCCTTTTATGTAATAATATCCAAAGGTATGGTAAATATATGCGCTTTACACGGTTACAACCATCAATTTACGACCATATTCGCATATCTTAAGAAAATTTTATGCTATATATTACTGCACAGGTAAAATTTTTGTTTTGTGATCAACCAATTTGCAATGGACTTTGCCACAACGGTAGATACAACCACCATCAGCAGTGTTAGCTACTTATTGGCCCATTCACCGAAAACGTATCTAAACTTAGCCAGGTATCTACAAGATATACCTTTAATGCCCACTCTTAATTTATTAAAATAATTTTTTTTCGAATTTCAACAATTTGCATTTTTCATGCAGATCAGCGCGTAAAATTTCGCAATAAATGAACTTGGTTAGACTTCCATTTGGCTGCCTTTGGCCCATGATCGCCAGTGTTGATAGATTGGAGGTTGATTAATGCACTATGGCGAAATGGATCAATAATAATACAATATTAGTTTTTTTTTTCTTCAGGTAGGCATGAATATTAATTTCAGTCCTATAAAAATATTTGTTAGCTTGCAAATTTGACGATGGCGATTATTATCTTTATCCCGTTTTAGAGAATTTATTGCCACTGGCATAAAATATTGAATTTGAAAGTGATACAAAAACTTATAATCTTTAAAAATTTATAAATAGGATTATGTTTTGCTACTATTTGTACTTTTATTCATATCGCACGGAATGTAATTAATTTTGTTGTAAAAATTCGGAGAGTGAGCTATACTGGAAATTAATTTAGTAGACATTTTTAACCCTTTGACGACCACAGGCAAGTATGCTTGCCCAAGAGCTTTCAGTACTTAAAATCGCCCAGTTAAGAGATAGAGCAAAGGTATTAAAAGGGTTTTTTGTAGAGGATAGATGGGGCAATATAAATGTATGTGGCGGGAATTCTATGCCGGTTCCCCTGTGCCCCTATGATCCTAAATGAAAATTAAAATGATTAAACAAGGTTTTTTATTGCTCTTCCAGAAATTTTGGTATAATGGAGTTAGAACGATTTCACTCTTAGCCGACGATATCTGTACTTGCGATTGCTTCGACGTCTACCACATGCACAACTAATTAAATTCAGTTTGTTCAAATTCAAAAATAAATACGTACATGAATTATATATAAGAATGTTGTCTTTCAATTTTAATTTTCGAGATAAAAAAATGAGGGGCAAGGAGGGGGTCTAGGGCCACAATTTTTTGTGGCATAACTATTATCAGGTCACAGATCATGAAAATGAAAAAAAAATTACAATCCCTTCGGCCGAAAATGTATGGTCGTCAAAGGGTTAACACATGACTTTTTTCTTAAAGACACGCTGTTGAAAAAACACGTCACGCTCATTTTCGCATTTTGGGATTTTTTCGCCCAATTTTTTTTTTCAAAAAAATATTTTTATTTTAATAACAAGTAAAATGTTATTGTACACGGAAAGAAATAATTTTTAATGAAGTCATCATATTATAATTAGTGCAAACATATTTTGATTGAAATAAGTAGGTATAATATTCTTGCTACAACCAAAATTTTGTTTATCCCAAACACAATTCGTTCACCACCAATATAGTTATATTTATCGCACTTTATTTCCCTAAACATAATTATATTGGTGGCGAACGAATTTTTTTTGGGGCAAACAAAATCTTGGTTGTAGGAAGAATATTATACTTATCTCAAACCAAATATGTTTGCACTAATTATAAGATGATGACAGCATCCAAAATTATTTCTTTCCGTGTATTTTTATAGTTAAATAGTAATATATTGTACAAAAGTCGCATGTAATTTTTGGAATACTTTTATTTACCAAAACTCTTTAAAAAGTGATTACAAATTTTATTGGTTGTTGTTATTATCGTTGTTGTTGTCGTTGTTGTTGTATCCATAGACAGAGGCACGATAGTTTAATTGGCTGGCTTGCCTGGCTTCAATCAAAATATTGACGTTCCTCTGTCCAACACCACCAGAAACCAATGCCACATTATCAAGCGAAGCTTTATCCTGAACTGAAACTTCAAGATAGGAAATGACAGCAGCTTCCTGTTGGTCCTGGCCATTTCGTGGATAAACCAGGTTCAAACGAACATTCTGGGGGTTTTGGTAGTTTTTGTTGTCCTGGTATTGAGCTACCAATCGATCACCTTTACAGAATTTTAATTGAGAAAATTTTAAATAACATTTATTTGATTTAAATCCCGATTACCTGAAACACGACGACCCAAAGAAAATGAGGTTTGCTCGGTGTTGCTGGTTTTACGATTCAAAGGAATCAATTTTGAATCGGGATGCTGGGCTTGAAAATCGTCGAAATTCTGAACAACTTGGAAACCAATTTCTGGATTCTCAAGATGTGATCCTGCAGCCATTGCTAAGATTGCAGTCAAAGCGATAAAGCGGAACATTTTTAATATTTTTCAAAGTTTTGTATTCAAACTAGAAACTTGAACTGATGAATGTTCCCTTATTTTCGTTAATATTTATACAAATTTTTTGAGTACTAAGATTTACCGTCAAAACACTCGATTCTAAGTACTTGCCACTTTAAATTTATCTTTAACCGAGTTTCAATTTAATAATTTTATGTAAAAAACAGATAACTTGAATTACGGAAATTTGGTTTTAATTAGTAATACATTTTGGTCACGTATTTGATGGAAAACAAACTTTTTAAAAATAGCATGTTTGTTGTTAAAGGTAAAATTAAATCAGATAATAGATTTAGGTTATTGACATCTGATTATTAAATTAAAAATATGCAAAAAAAAAATTTGATAATTTTTTTTTTTAAATACTGGAATATTTTGTTTTTGAATCCATGTTTTGTCGCTTCTAGATGCCTTAGAATTTTTTCATAAAAATTTGTGTGGAAGTTGCTTTTGGGTTGAATCTGACTTTCAAAAAGTGTCAAAATTATCGAATCAATAGTTTTCCGGAAAATTGTGATAAAAATTCTTACCAACTGCGATTAATGGGGATTTTCAGGTGTCTGTAAATGTCTGTTGTCTGTTTTGTAGGCAAAACGGCTAGGAAAATTGGAAAATTCAATCAACACGTTTTTCATTTTACAGTCAAATTATTAAAGAATCTATAATAGCTGTGCAAATTAGTGGAAAAGTAATTTGATGGATTTTAATCAACATTTAAAGTTGCGATAAGAATTCTTACCGCATTACGAAAAATAGGTTGAGTAACCCTTTTGTGATTTTTATAAATTTCGCTAATGTTCTAATAACACAGTCGACGGTTTCAAATAATGGCATATTACGAAAGTTGTACGTTTTAAAACAAATTTTGTATCGGGAATTGACGCACATTTTTCAACCGAGTCACCATATAATATTTTCCTTAAAGTTTTTCAGGGCCAATTTTTTGATAAATTTCAGAAAAAAACTTTAATTTTAGAAAATTACAATATTTGGCTAAAATATATGTTATTTGGCTAATTAACACGATTATCTCGAAACACATTACTTAATCATAAAATAATTTTGAAGAGCAATATTTATACAATTAACCTGAAGTATACTTGATACCTCTTCAAATTTAGATTTAGATAATTTTTAATCATCCAAAGTCTCGAGTGTTTTCACCTGCACATGTCTGGCCAATTTGTATAAAAGGGGAAAATTTGTAAGGAAAATTCATCATTACAAGTTTCTAGTTTGAATACAAAACTTTGAAAACTATTAAAAATGTTTCGTTTTATCGCTTTGACTGCAATCTTAGCAATGGCTGCAGGATCACATCTTGAGAATCCAGAAATTGGTTTCCAAGTTGTTCAGAATTTCGACGATTTTCAAGCCCAGCATCCCGATTCAAAATTGATTCCTTTGAATCGTAGAACCAGCAACAACGAGCAAACCTCATTTTCTTTGGGTCGTCGTGTTTCAGGTAATCGGGATTTAATTAAATAAATTTTATTCAAATTTTTCTCAATTAAAATTCTGTAAAGGTGATCGATTGGTAGCTCAATACCAGGACAACAAAAACTACCAAAACCCCCAGAATGTTCGTTTGAACCTGGTTTATCCACGAAATGGCCAGGACCAACAGGAAGCTGCTGTCATTTCCTATCTTGAAGTTTCAGTTCAGGATAAAGCTTCGCTTGATAATGTGGCATTGGTTTCTGGTGGTGTTGGACATAGGAACGTCAATATTTTGATTGAAGCCAGGCAAGTCAGCCAATTAAACAATCGTGCCTCTGTCTATGGATACAACAACAACCATAATAACCAATAAAATTTGCTATAATTTTTGGAAATAAGTTGTAAATAAAGGCATTTCAGAAAAGTCAATGAGATTTTTTTAGTTAAATTATCAGAAAAAACATAACAAAAGCTATAATTGCCAATTTGGCAATTCTTGAAAACCCGTATGGTGATTTAAGTGAACAGCGAACAGTTGTATCAAAATTCAACTTTGAAGTCAAATTTTCCAATAAGATTTTTTAAAATTATTCCAATCGGATTTTGATGTATGGAAGTTTTATGTAGAATAATATCCTGAATAACTTTTGTTCTTGGACTTTTTTGATAAGATGCACCGTTTTTGAGATATTCGCAAAAATCGTTTTGGTTCGTATGGGGGGTACCCCCCTAATGGTCCATTTTTGCCCATTAACGAACTTAGCCTCGCATTTTACGAAAAACGGATCTGCGCAAAATTTCAAGTCTGTAGCTCAATCCGTGCGCCCGCAATCCGCGCCACAGACAGACAAACGGACAGACGGACAGACGGACGGACAGACGGGACAGACGGACGGACATGGAAAATTCAATTTTTTTTTATCAGTATAAACACACTGGTGTAATTCATTTTTGTGTGTGATGACGGGATCTTGGCGTTACAAACGGTAAAGCAAAGTTAATATACCCTTTGGTTTCACCATACGGGTATAAAAAAGAAGTTTTAGAATTCAACATTTTTAGAGTTTCAGCCAGAGCTTTAATGCCGAAGTACAGCTCAGGATAGTATACTCCTATATGATATATTATATAGAGTATAAAAACATAACAAAAGCTATAATTGCCAATCTGGCAATTATTGAAAACCCGTATGGTGATTTAAGTGAAAAGCGAACAGTTGTATCAAAATTCCACTATGAAGTCAAATTTTCCAATAAGATTTTTTAAAATTTATTCCAATCGGATTTTCATGTATGGGAGTTTTATGTAGAATCATATCCTAAATAACTTTTGTTCTTGAACTTTTTTGATAAAATTCACCGTTTTTGATATATTCAGAAAAAAAGTTTTCGTTCGTATGGGGGGTACCCCCCCTAATGGTCCATTTTTGCCCATTAACGAACTTAGCCTCACATTTTACGAAAAACGGATCTGTGCAAAATTTCAAGTCTCTAGCTCAATCCGTGCGCCCGCAATCCGCGCCACAGACAGACGGACAGACGGACGGACGGACAGACGGACGGACGGACATGCTAAATTCAACTTTTTTTATCATTCTAAACACACTGGTGTAATTCATTTTTTTGTACGATGACGGGATCTTGGCGTTACAAACGGTAAGGCAAATCTAATATACCCTTTGGTTTCACCATACGGGTATAAACAGCAAAAAAGTAGAGAAATTTTTTTTTAAATATAAAAAAAAAAGATTTCCAAATTCTTAAGTTTGCATTTCAAAATAAATACAGCTTAGTCTGGTAAATACCAAATATGTTTTGCAGTGTTATGAGGGGCTGTTTACGTAAAAACCTTTGTATTTCGTATACGATTAAGATTTTCATCTAATTTTAATTATTTAAATTTTTCTAAAAATTGATCGCGTTATAAATAGAGACTCGCAATGACATTCAATTCAGTGCGGGTTGCATTTTAAATTTCGAAAATTCGAAGCATTTCTGTTAATTAACGAATGCAGAACCCGATGAAATTTACGAGAAAAATACAAGCAATTCAAAATAATATCCAGGGTGTAGGTAAATGGAGCAATACTCTGTGAATTGCCAAATAGAACAGGTTTAAACTATTTAAGCGGACAATTTACCATAAGCTACCTTTCTTTGAATTCGTAGAGAGGTGCAATTGATTGGAAGTGTTACAGATAAATTCGTCAGCGTTAATCGGTGTGATACCAATCTGTTGTAAGAAGCAAAATTGCATCACAGCGGTTTATTATCAATACAAGTTTGGTTTAAGCAATGTTGAACCTGAAGTTTAATTCCATTACTACTGGTGTGTCTTATGAAAATAGTTGAATTTTTCCAACAACCTACAACCAATTACCTCTTTTGTGTACACACTATGATCAATTTCACCCAAATCCCAAGTTATGTTTTGATTTCCGATTTGATACGCCACTGTAATTGACTTTGTACAAAATCGAAATTGATATATGAATATGTTGAACAAATCATGAGTGAAATTCCACTTCTTTCATTATTTTGCCCGGATTTTTCAATTTTGATTTCATATTTTAATTTTATGCAACTTGGATTTAATTGAAAAATTGAACTCTGAGCAACTAATACGATATAAGTAAAGAATAATTTATTTTATTGAATTACCAAAATTGGACAAGAAATCATAAAGCTAAAATTTATTATTTATAATTGGGTCAATTGGGTTGTCGATCGAATATTTAAAAAAAATTAATACTCAGATTTCTGAAGTAATAAAATGAGTTGCTTGATTAAGGCAGAGAAAAAATTCATATTTTTTAAATGTTGTTTAAAACAGTGACACCGTTATCAAGCAGTTTACCTAAATTCTTAAGCCAGACTGATATTAAAATCGAAAACCTCATATGATCTGTCAAATTTGCAAAAAAATATGAGGTTTAAAAGAAATTCAAACCAATTTGTAACTTTCCGATCGGATTTCATATTTAACTATCAAAATATTTATGAAGTTTTTTTTTCAAAACTTATTGCTAAATAAAACTCTACCAGCTGTTGGCACTATCATATCATGAAAATTTGTGCTCAAGTAGTATCTACTTTACCGCCGCAATTTCTTAATCATGGCAATTCGTCTCGAATTATCTCGGGTAAAAAGTATTGTCAGAATATTATTACTACAGCTGGGTTTTTGACTACGACTAGTCCATACATTTTCTAGTGAACGGAAACCCAGAAGTCTACTGCTGGTTTTTCTACTATATTAGATAAATAAATAATTTTGGATACTTGATACTAGAGGCATATGAGTTTTTTGCCAAAATTGATCGATTGTAGTGATGGAATATTAGCTGTTTTTTTAAAAGCTGTATCTGTTTGTCTGTCGGGGTCAAATCTTGCAATCCAATTTTGATCTATTTCTACTCATCCGATTGACTTTATATTTTCCACATATACATAAGTCCGATGACAATGCAATATTTTCTCTGCTTCGGCTTTGTAGGGAGAAGGGAAAATCCTATAGAGCCTGTTTAGACGCGACGTGTTTTCGTTCGTTTCGTTAAAGTTGGAGGGCGCGGGGTACTGCGGGAATGACAATAGGAAAAGACGAACGAAAACTGAAATTCCCACCGTGAAAATAAAGCGGAACGGTGCATGATTGGTTGTTAAGGTGTTTCGTTGCTATGCGTTTCGTTGCTATGGTTTTAAATATTTTGTCAACTGTAGGGCTGACCGGGTTTAGTTGGCTATAGGGGTAAGTAGACTCATTGCGGTTAAGTCAACCACGGTTGAAAACAAACCTGCGTGAATTGGAGTGTTTATTCAGTCGACTGACAGCTATCAGTGAACCAATGTCGTTAGACCACAGTGCTCTTTCAACGAACTGTGAGGGGGAAAAATGAAATTTCAAGCGTGTGAGTAATTTTTTTTCTTGTTAATTAAATTGTATTGTAGCTTACACTTTCATTGTATTGAACTCGTCAGTGATTTCAAGTGAAAATTTATGTATGAGTTAACAAGTTAGTGAAGCATTTTCTGACCCATACTTTTTCATTTTTTTTCACGAGTGTGTTAAAAATAAAATGGCGGCTTGGGGCTAGTTGACTCACAGTATACTGGGGTTAAATGACTCGATATGAATTACCTATATTTTTTTGTTAATTAATTTTATTTTTTTAAATTAGATGAAATTTACACCCCGATTGCGAGTGTCGTGTCGTTTTCGACAAGAGTCGTTTTACGTGTTGTTGTTAGTGTTTTTCTACCAACAACAACACGTAAAACGACTCTTGTCGAAAACGACACGACTATCAGAATCGGGGAGTTAATTTATGTTAATCTGAAATGTTATTAATTTTTTAAAGAATAAATTTTTTCAGAATTATTATAGTTTTTTAATATGTTCCAACACATTTTCCCCAGAGTCAACAAGCCCCAGACATGGGGTTAGTCGACACATCGAACAACTTTTTTTTAAAATGAAAAAAAATATTTGAAACACTTATAATTAGTCAAAATAAAAGATTGACTAAGAAACACAATTGAATAAACCAACCAAAAACGTCTTTACTACACCTGAAACAATTACAGTAAAACTTGTATAAAGTAGATTATAAAAAGTGGGTCTACTAGCCCCGGTCTACCCTAATTGTTGTTTGGTTTTCCGATTATAATTGTTTTAGTAGTGGAGATAATGCCATCGTGGAATTCCATTTTCGCGTATTCCAAAAGGAACCAAAATACGTTCGATAAAAAATCTGCGTGTAAACACGAACGAAAAAAAGGAGCGAAAAAGGAGCGAAATAGGAGAGTAAATAGGTGGTCGTGTTAACAGGCTCATAAGGATAACGTGATTATCATTTTCCTCAAATTTTCCGAAAAAAAAAACAATTCTGGGGTTTTTGTGGTTGCTGAATCCGATCCTGGCATTAAGAAATCTGTACGGATAATGGACATTTTTAATACATTTTCAAGTTTTGTATTCAAATTATTAATTTGAGGCTTTTACCCGTTTTTTTCTAATATTTTGTTTTCTAAATATTTGGTTTTTCGAAAATATTTATGCTTTAAAATTTTTGTTATCAGAAACGAATTTTTAAAGAGTAAAATAATAAAAAAATGCAGAAAATCGAATACTTTTCGTAAATTTTTTAACAAAAAAATGTCACATAGCGAAAATTTTTCGCTATTTTCACTTAAGATAAATGAATAATATCTCGACAATTAAAAATCTCATAAATTTTTCCACTTGAAGACCTCATGCCATTTAAATTTCTTTATTTTACTATTGCTATCTGGATCCATTTCTAAATAGTCGTATCAATCTCTTCGATAGCCTGAAGCATTTCCTTAGTGTACTCAACGATGTCTATCTTAGCGGTTGGCTAGGAAAAACATGATTGATGGATTGCTTTCGTAGCGCTATATGTTGGTCTGGATTAGATGATGGTCTATCTTAAGACAACAAGAGGATGCGAAAAAAATTTCGTTGACTTCAGATATAAATAGATAAAAAAAAAACCATTAATGGTTAAAATCACGGTGGTTGAACCGATCGACGTCGTCGTCGTCATATCTGGCCGATCATAATCCAAATAAGACATTTTGCAACTTTCTTTTTCCGATATCTCTAGCCCCAAGAAGTAAATGGACGTCAGTCCGATGGACAACAACGCATGGAGTCGGTATGCATTTCGTCGGAATCTCACAGCGGAATTGAACTTTCGATTTCGTTTTTTGGAGTTCGTTAAGAGCTTCTGTGGTCATTTTGGGTTAGAAATTTCGATTTCGATTGGATTCAACGGTGACTCTTTGACTTCAAAACTCCTAAAGAGTCATAGATCGTTAGATCGCGATTGTTATTTATAGTTTTTTATGCTATATTTTCAAATAACCCTCCGTATAGATTTTTCTCCTAAGACAGAGGCTAATTTCGTGATCTTTGATCCGTTTTTCTTAAATCGTATAGAAATTGCGCAGATCTCTGCATGGATCATGACGCGCAGCATTGGCACAGCATCCAGTGAGCATCCAAGCGTTTATCGGAAGAAGGTAGTTAACCTAAATGAGGAGTTATGGTCATTTGATGGTAAAATTGGCTAAGATAATTAGATATCTGGATGTTTGTTTTCCGCGGAAATGTTTAGACGGTTTTAGATTGATTGATGCTGTCGTTTTTCGGTTATAAAAGGCTCTACTTTTCGTGTAACATAATTGATTGGATCTTGTTACATTTTCTCCCGAATTTTCGCTGTAATCCGCATAGGTAAAAATAAATGCTTTCGAGTCTTTTAGGGCTGTTGAAAGTGGCGTTAGAAAAGTGTGAACCTTTCGAAATTATATTTTCGTTTTCGGTGGGTAAACTGAAACAGACGTTTGTTCAAGAAATAAACAATACAAAAGATCATTTATTTGACTGCTAAGTGAAATGAAAACAACGTGATAATTAAAGGTTCCACGTTGCAAAGCAGTAAAAAGGTATGTTATATCATTCCAAGAGTGTCAATTTTTAAATGAATTTTGGTAACTTACTTTTACAACAAAAGGGTTACAAGCAATGTTATTGTGCGTGTACATGTTGCACAAAAATGTGACACGTTCAGTTTTACAATTTTTTTTCAAGAAGTTAAAAGGTTTGAGTCACAAAATTTCCTTCTGTTTCAGATATAGGTTTCAGAAATCCCGAAATTGGGATGTGCATTAATTATTTCGCCAATATATTTTATCAACAAACTAATCGGTTTTGAAGGTCCTAAAAATCGATTCCCCCAAATAAGATTTCAATTTCAACATTTACGTAGTCCTGAAATAGGGGGAAGGGGGAGTTTGTGAACTACACCAGCGTCGGTAAAACAAAAATCTCAACAATTTGATGTTGCCCTAGTGTTAAAGACAATAAGCAAAAGGGGAGAAAAATTTTGTCTGTCTACTAGAATAGCTGCACAGGTGAATGGTGTAATGCGAAATTTCCAAAAATTTCATGAAATTGTTTATATATCAGTGGTGATCAACACAATACTTCCCTCTGCAAATTTAGTTTCGGAAATAATATGTAAAAAACAATATTTTTCAAATATCTCAAGAACCGTTAAATATATGTAAAAACCGTTAAAGGAAAAAATGCAGAAAATTTAATTTCCTTATAATCTGGCATTTCCGCGATTCCATGAATCCCCTTATTGTGTAAAAACGTTGAATCTAGAAACGAAAATTAATAGTAATTTCTTTACCATTAAGACAAATTAGAAATTTCTAAGTTCAAATTTCTGGATTAATAAATGATTTTAATATATTCAACATATTTTAAGTAAAAAATTGACCAACAAGTGATAGTAATATCTTAATATTTCTTAATATCGGTAATTGCTATAAAAGATTTTCATAATATTCCGATGCATCATAAATTTTATTGTATCAATTTCAACGTTTTCCAATTTCCGCTTTTCTGAACATTTCAATAGTGAATCGAACCAATTATAAAAGTTTGAAAGCAAATCTGAAAAAAATTGTATTTATCACACTGGCCGACAAAATCACACCTTTTTTGTGTGTTCATTATTGAGTTGTTTTTGGTATTCATTTACAGTTGCTAGTTTCGAATCTGGCAATGGTTTGGCTAGATCAGCTCTAGCTTTTGAGACCTGGAGAGCGGTTTATAAATTGCACTTAGAAAAATAATAAAGCTGATCCAAGTGAACTCTTTGACAAGTCAACTCTGGCCTGTAGCAGGCAGATGGAGTTGTCCATTACATGGAATCACATTTTCGAAATACCTATCTCAGGTCAACTCGTGACCCAAGTAACCTTATAGGTCGTAAAGTGGACACTTCGTCTTCAAAGGCGTCCCTATTGGTCGTAATGTCCACGACTTTGTCGACACTAGGTCGAACTATCGTCGACCTATCGTCGACAGTGGGGAAGGTCCGCCGGACCACGAAGTTCCCTATTTCACGCCCTATAAAGCATCACGACTTTGAAGGCCAAAATAGGGCTTTGTTTTACCATGACGAAATATTTTTTTTACATTTCATCTGGCGACATTATTTGTCTTTCTCTATTCTATAGGCCGCATGAGGAGAGAAAGATAAGACAAGAATCATAAAGTTTAATGGATATATTTTGTGGAAAAAAACGTTCAAAATAATTTCATACGGTGATGTTAAGGTTTTTTGTGGATTTTATTGTCACAATTCACATGCGATTTAAAGTTTACGTAGAAAGTGGTTTTGCCAGGAGCTCTATTTACGTGGGCCGTAGCAATTCTCGATTTTAGTGATATAATTTGAAAATTATTTATATAAAGAATTTTCTTTTTTATTCGATTTTAATAAAATTCTTGTAAAAATAAAGTTATGCTGTGTACCCAAACACATAAAATTACTTTTTATTCGATGTTTTTCCATATTGTGCTTTAAAAACAGATTTTAAATTTTCAGTAGGAATGTTTTTTTTTCATTTCGATGAACGTCATGGCGGCTCGCGCCGTGAATGCTAGAAGCATATTCGAAGTATGCTAGAAACAAGCTCGAAGAAGATATTCATCTGCGCATACTCGAAACATGCTCGAAGCATTCTCAAATAGGGCATTGGAGTGTTCTCAAAGGCATTATGCCCTATAAGGCATTTCGTGGATGAAAGGTGGAAGGTCGGTCTTATAAGGCAGGACGACTATGAAGGCGTCTGGAGGACACTACGGCCATGAAAGCCAAAACAAGGCATTCGAACATTAAGACTATCAGGGCATATATTTAGGTCACTCGGACCGCTTGACGACCACTGCAAAAGCCTTGAAAGGCATCACGCCTTATAAGGCGGATTCGCTGGTCTTGGTGTGGTCGTAACGACCAATTTTAAGACACCACGCCCTAATCCAAGTCATTATGCCTTATCTGGTTGCTTGGGGAAGCTCCTTACGCCCTAATTTACTTGCTGCAGGTTTAATTTTTGAATTACTCCCGACACAGGCTGACACATTTTTACTTGTCCTAACACAGGTGAACGCGTGCCTAGCATAAGCTAAATTTTCCTGCGGGAAGGCAATTTCGCCGCACGCAAGTCGACGACTTTTAGTCAATTTTTCTGAGTGTGTTTCATACATTTTGGGTATTCTTGGATAACTCTTAGTATTTCAAAAAATTAGAGCTGATCCAGCCAAACCATTGCCAGGTTCGGAATCAACGAAACAAAATTACCCGAAAAAGTGTCAAATATCGATTGAATCAGATTGGGTGTCGTCTAGTGTAATTATTTCAGCAGAAAAAATGATAAATCACTAAAAACTTTTATTGATTTCTCAAAGTTTATGACTCGATTGCACCTTATTGCAGTGTCGTGTAAAAAATTGATTTCTTTAAACACAGAACATAAATTACACCATAACTTTTACAACATTTCAATCCACCAAATTAAAAATCAGAAAAAATAATCAATCCCATTTAATCAAAGATCTAAGAAAAAAAAACGTGAAACATGAATCCGTCCGTTGTTTTTCATCTACTAATTGATTGTTCAAAGTGAAAGTGTTAAGATTTTTGCATTAAATAATAATATTAGCTAATATTAAACAAAGAAAAATATTCACTAAGTTCACGTTGACTGCATACGATTTCGCAACTTAACTCGGAAGAACAAACAAAAACAATTTTTCGCTCAACTAATAAAAATGTTTACCCAATGGCGCCGCTAAAAAATATTTAACACAATTTAATAAAACTTTCTTTTATTTCCGGATAATCTTACCATCTTGAAAATGCTTCAATAAAAACAGTTAATAGATTTTCACGAAAAAACAAAAAAAGTCTTTAGAAATTGAGACCCGAAAAACATATGAATCATGTGTGTGGCCATACGGGTTGTATTCAAATTCATTTACCACGTGATCTTTCCAGACGGGTGTTTTAAAAATAACGATCTTTTGATATTCGACTTATTTTCTCTTTTCTTCTCTTCGGTTTGAATTAATTTCCTATCGAAATTAATTTCTGTTGACATGAAACAACTTTTTGACTGAAAATCTTACAACTTTTGAATCGTTATCGATCGATTGTATCAAAAAAAAGATACAAATTTTGACGGAAGTTGGTAAAATGTGGTAGCTGCAGATCACAACTCCAGAACAAGTTGATCACACGTGAAAATAAAGTTGACATGAATTTCTAACCACTTTCATATTAATTGTGATCTAATAGTAATTTAGTAACCACGCGTATTTAGTTAAAATCTAACTAAGTGCGATGATCGCAATCGTACGAAAAGATCGCTGGCCAAATGAGTAAAAGGCGATGAACCGGTGGAGCAACTTCTTCTTCTGGTGGATCGTTTTCCGTTGGCGATCTTTTGCTTTTTCGCACCAACTCAACCTGAAGATTAGCTTGCATACAGCGGAAAAGATCTTTTTTTTGTCCAGCATCAATTTTCGATCGCAGACTGTTGATTTTATCTGGAGAAAGTTTTTGATGAGTTTTCCAGTGACAACGACATGGTATGATCATAATTATTTTATGCCCGTTTCCTCCTGATATTTTTTTTTAAAAATCGCCGATCAATTAACGTATTTAATGAAAAAATTGATGAGAAAAGAAAATTGCTTTATTTATTTATTGTCGCTGTTTGTGATTAAACTGAATCGATTATGTTGAAAGGCGTTTTCTCGTCAAGTATTATAGCATAACATCGCATACTACGAATTTAATACTGATTTTCCTCGTAACTCCAATTTCAAAGCTGCTAGTGTTTATCGGCGCCGTATTTTCCATTGATCAACTTTAATGTTGATCATTGGCACGATCGCAGTCAACTGGTTTTCACGGCTTTTTCAGGCTGTTGAATATAAATTATGTTTTGGCCGGTAATCGTTGGTTATTTTTTCAATTTTTTATGGTGAGTTGCTATTAGTTTGATAAGCCGGTTACCATATATGACACTATTGAGTCACTAGATAAAATTTTATGCGTTTGAAACCAGTTTTCAGTCAAGAAAGTCGGAACGAAAGCGAAAGTTTTATTTAGAATAGTACATAAGGCCATAGAACGGATTTTTTTTAAAAAGTAGAATACATTTTGTTAAATAAAAAGTTGGGATTATAAAAACAATTTTTCATATCTGACTTGAAGTAAAAATTAAAGTTAGATATTAAAAATTATTTCGATTATTATTAGGGCTACTCATAAAAAACGATTGGTTTGTGTCCATTTTCTTGCCTGCCGTTATAAATTTCACCCATTGAGTCCCAAAAGAGGAAACAAACCAAGAGACCACACAACCGGGGGTTTTTGCACGTACTTTTTGGATAGGATATAGGAAACGAAAGGCTTAAGATAGTACTACAACCCAAATGTTGGAATTTTTGTACCGTGTCCAAATGTACCACGCAATTTTATTTTATAAAGTTTAACAATATTTGTGGGAACATTTGGAATTATGGACCTTATGGTACAAAAAGGGCCATTTTCACAGGAAAAAATCTTGGATTTCCAGTCAAAATTCCATAAATCGTACCTTCGGTACTTGGTACAAGATGATTGGAAATCCAATTGGTTTTCCAACCAATTTGGTCAATTGGGAAAGCGCTCCGTTTTTAAGGAATTGTTTTTATTTCTCTGTGGCACTAAAACCTCAAATGAGCATAAAGCCTCCTCAATTGAGGTTTCCTTTTAATTTTTGACCCCTGTAGCGCGCACCCACAGTTTCATATGAATTGCGAACAAAGAATCAATTGAAACATTTGTAAGGTTTTTCATTGCAACCCATCAGAGGTCGTGAGTATATATCGATGGTGTCGTTAGCACCAAGTAGTAGTTATCACTTTCGCAAACCAATTCGTGACTAAGCGATTTTTTTTTCTACAGAGGTTCAAGAATCTAGGTAGAGTGACCAAACGTCCCAGAATGGACGAGACAGTCCCGGATTTAGGCGGGACATCGCGCCATCCAGGAAACTAAACTTTTTGTTCTGGAATTATGCAATTTCTTGTTGTGGTTTCTTAATCACGAAAAAATTGACCTCGAAACCCAAAAAATTTCGATTGCGGCGCAGTTTTACCAGACTGATGACTGCCTCTAGTGCATTTTTATACCCGTATGGTGAAACCATAACGACTTTGCCTTACCGTTTTTAACGCCAAGATCCACACGTCACACTCGTCTGTCTGTCCGTCTGTCTGTCCGTCCGTCCGTCAGTCTGTCCGTCCGTCTGTGGTGCAGATTGCGGGCGTACGGATGAAGCTAGAGACTTGAAATTTTACGCAGATTCGTTTTTCGAAAATGCGAGGCTCAGTTCGTTAACGGGCAAAAAATGGACCATTAGGGGAGGTACCCCCATACGAACGAAAACGTTTTTTGTGAATATCTCAAAAACAGTGCATCTTATCAAAAAAGTGCAAGAACAAAAGTTATTTAGGATATGATGCTACATAAAACTCCCATACATCAAAATCCGATTGGAATAAATTTTAAAAAATCTTATTAGAAAGTTTGACTTCAAACTGGAATTTTGGTACAACTGTTCGAATTTTGATACGAATATTACCATACGGGTTTTCAATAATTGCCAGATTGGCAATTATAGCTTTTGTTATGTTTTCTTATAAAACCTGCTTGATTGTTTCTAAAAGTTTCACCCGTGGTGCTATTTTTTTGTATTTTGACCCAAACAACCACAAAAAACAAATAGAAATTTAAACAAACCCTTTGATAGGGCTTTCAAAATTTTCAAGATTAATTTCGAATCTTTGAAAATTTCCTAATGTTAAGGCAATTTTCTTAGATGATTAAGTACCTACTAGAGGTAAAGAAAGCAACAGTAATACAATCATTTTGTCCTTAATTAAGTTATTTATGAAGCAAATATATTGCCTCCCTTCCACCATCCATCCCCTCTCCAACGGTCATTTGTCACGGATTCATACAAAAACAAAATTTTCACCTTACACGGCAAAAAATCCTGGAGTATTTTTCAATCCAAAAATTATATTGACGAAATCTTAATACATATTTTGGATTGGAATTTAATACATCCGAATTTTTGAAAATATTTTAGCCTTTTTTGCAGTCATATTTGAAAAGTTTTTTATTATGTATCGAACTTAAGTACTTTTAACATTAATGTCTACAATTTAATCAAAATTTTAGACTTTAATACTGAATTAAACCAAAAATAAATTTATAAAAATTTCCAATCCATATTATTGGATTAGAATTTTCCATTGGATTACATATAGCTCCAGCGTAATCCAGTTTTGATTGGAATTCACTCCAAGATTTTTTGCCGTGTAGATATTGCAGGCAGGGAAAAAATGTATGGGAAACTTTGAATAAAAGCCTATCTTTCTCCATAAAACATAATATTCTGGGAAACCAACGGTAAGATTTCGCTAAAATCGGTTTAGTACAATAGTTTTTGAGACAATTTGACACAAAAAAGACACTTCTCGTTCTGTCATAAATACTAAATTCTATATTAACCACAGATCATTTTTTTCTTGAAAATAGTTCCAATAAACAAATTTTCGCGAAAGAAAATCTTAAACGATTAAAAACTAGTGATAAAGAAAATAAACCCACAGTAATTAAGTGATTTGTGTAGCAAATATAATGCCAGGTGTTACTAAATTAATTCTGCTGTGAACAAGAAATAGGCTGCACAGTTATTCCACTATATTTTGGTCCACAATTTAAGAGAACAACTGGGCATATACTATTATTAAAGAAATTCCCATTGAAACGATCTCACCAACTCGTTTGCAAGTCATCAAAATCAAGCCGAGTTGACCATTAGAATTATGAGAGTATCAAATTAATTGAGTTAGTTGATCAAAAAAAGCATATTCCGAGCATAGTTAACTCTATATATTCCCTGCTGCTGATGAGTGATGTTTGCAAACACTATGAACAAACAAACAATTTCATTTATGCTGTAAGTTGAGCTGATGAAAAGATCACCATTGAGCTGATGAATATCGTTGCGAAAAATTAAGAAAGCGAAAATGAAGTTGGGAAATTTTCCTCACGTACTGATTTCCAATTATTTGATTTGATTGGTTACGGTAACGTCTCATGTGCGAACAATGATCCATTTATGTGATATGCCAATAATGTAATTTTCGATTTCAGATAATATAGCCGACCAGTTATATCATTAAACTGTGAATAGAAATTCATATTAATGTTGATTGAAAATTCGATATGCTAAATTACACCGAAAATCGACAAAGAACCATCATTGAAGGTGTAAAAAAAATGTAAAAATCATCGAAAAGTAGGACAAAAGCATTTTACAATTTTTTCTAACAATCTGGCAATTTTTTGTAACAATTTTTTTCTATTATTTATACTGAAAGCTAATTTTCGCATTTTTGGAGGGTCGGATTTTTTTTTAAAGATTTTAAAGTATTTATTTGGAGTTTTTTTTTTGAAATATTCTAAAGCTTTAATTTTGTTAAACGTTTTTTTTTCTTAAGATGTTAGTGGCTTCTAACATTTTCTCTATCGCTACTCCTTTTTGAGAAAGGCCATAGAGGGATAAGGGAACAAAAAGTGCCCCCAGAGATAGAAGCTTGAAATTTTTTTCGTAAGTTGCCACCATCACAACAAATAATTTTCCAAAATTTCAGTCCAAAAAAACGAGTAGTTTTGGAGAAAAAAAATAAAATATGTTTTTTTTGAAAAAATTCTAGCTCCGTAACGGGTTAACCGATTTTGATGAAACTTGTCGCAATTTTTTCGTTGAAAGTCATAGTTTTCAAAAAAAATTATAGCAAAAAAATTAAGTGTGAAGAACCGTTAGAAAAAAATATTTTTTGTTTTTAAAAAATTATAACGGTAACTTAACGGTTTTGCACTACTTTTATTTTTTTCTCAAAAACTCCTTAATCCCTTACCTACAAAACAAAAAAAATTACAGGGCAATCGGAGAGGTACTTCATATTCAAAAAAAATAAAATGTGAAGGTAGTCACTTTATCATATGTGAAAGATGAATCAATTTGGGAACTAAATAATCTAGGAAAATTAGGATTTGACCTCTTAAAAAATCCTAGTTAACTGGATTTTTGCACATACCTTTATTTTAACATAACAAACAACGTCTCCAAAGTCCATTCCAAAATTGCGCCGGCGTCGTGCGTTATTCAAGGTCAAAGGTCCAAAAAATCAGTTTTTTACGTTTATCTCACTTTGTACGGGTTGTACGTCTTTTTGAGGTTCAGATGAATTAATCACAATAAAATTCTCTACAAAAAGGGTTAAATAAGGTTTTTTTGTAGGGCCAATAGTTTTCGAGATAGAAGTGAACTGTACATTCGTTTCCCCACCACCATCGAGGTAGAATGCAAGTCGCGCTTTTTAGATGGTTTCCCCATTAGGCCTAATCCATATTTTTTTCACCTTCATTCATTTATTCTCCTTCTGCTTCTTCTCTTCTTATTCTTGTTGCTCATCATCTTCGATATAGGTATCATTTTCACTTACATTTAATGTTAAGGCACCAATAAGATCGAGTTCATAATCGACATCGTTTAAATTCAGTGATATCACAAGCAGGATTTAAACATGATTGACCCCGACAAAAGCTACAAACGATGGAGCACGGTAATCCAATTTTTCTGCATCCACAATTGGAACCACAACCTTCTGTGCAGTTGCAAAAAACGAAATTCAGGAGTTCTTTCGGTGCTGGTGGAAGTAATATACCAAGAAATTGTTGTTAAATGGGATGGACATTTTTGAGAATAAATGAATGAAGGTGGAAAAATATGGATTAGGCCTAATGAGGAAGTCATCTAAAAAAACGCGCCTTGCATTCTACCTCGATGGTGGTGGGGAAACGAATGTACAGTTCACTTCTATCTCGAAAACTATTGGCCCTACAAAAAAACCTTATTTAACCCTTTTTGTAGAGAATTTGCGGAGGAGCAATTCATCTGAACACAAAAAATGCGGACAGGCCATACAAAGCGAGATATTTACGATTTATTTGACTTTTGACCTTGAATAATAGCAATTTCTCTGTGCGACGCATAGTTTGACGACTTGTATCTCGAAAACTGTTTGTCCTACAAGAAAATTGGATTTAACCTTTTTTGTAGAGAATTTTATTGTGATTAATTCATCTGAACCTCAAAAAGACGTACAACCCGTACAAAGTGAGATAAACGTAAAAAACTGATTTTTTGGACCTTTGACCTTGAATAACGCACGACGCCGGCGCAATTTTGGAATGGACTTTGGAGACGTTGTTTGTTATGTTAAAATAAAGGTATGTGCAAAAATCCAGTTAACTAGGATTTTTTAAGAGGTCAAATCCTAATTTTCCTAGATTATTTAGTTCCCAAATTGATTCATCTTTCACATATGATAAAGTGACTACCTTCACATTTTATTTTTTTTGAATATGAAGTACCTTTCCGATTGCCCTGTAATTTTTTTTGTTTTGTAGGTAAGGGATTAAGGAGTTTTTGAGAAAAAAATAAAAGTAGTGCAAAACCGTTAAGTTACCGTTATAATTTTTTAAAAACGGTTCTTCACACTTAATTTTTTTGCTATAATTTTTTTTGAAAACTATGACTTTCAACGAAAAAATTGCGACAAGTTTCATCAAAATCGGTTAACCCGTTACGGAGCTAGAATTTTTTCAAAAAAAACATTTTATTTTTTTTCCCCAAAACTACTCGTTTTTTTGGACTGAAATTTTGGAAAATTATTTGTTGTAATGGTGGCAACTTACGAAAAAAATTTCAAGCTTCTATCTCTGGGGGCACTTTTTGTTCCCTTATCCCTCTATGGCCTTTAGGACTTTAAAATAATTAAGGCTAAGCAATCACCAGTCAACAAAATTTTTTCCACGTAAAATCGCCAATATGGCAAATTTTTACGGTCATCTAAAGACAAGGAGTCCTCCCCGCTTCCCCTCCCCCCCCTCCCCGTCTCCCCCTCCAACTCCCCCTCCCCCTCCCTAGAACAATCGCTAGCTATCTCTGTTTCTCTGTTTAAACAAATTAAACACATTTTTAATATGCAATTTTTCATAATGACGTCTTGGCGGAAGGGCGCAATTTTTTGGGCCTAAAACTCGTGAGCCAGATTGCTCGTATAGAGGAAAAGCAGTGTAGAAATAAACTTGCAGAGAGCACAAACTTTGTATTCCAGACAAAAATCAGGAATTGTTTTAGGTGACTATTCGCAATGATGAAACTACTCGTAAGAAAATGCGCCGCAGGATTTTTTTTTAACACGTTGGCTACCATGTGAGTCACCGGTGTACACACACTATTGTCATTACCGTCAGTTTCTCAAGTTCCATGGTTGAGTGCAGTCGCTCGTGCGGTACAAAGGGGTTTTTTTTGTGCGTTATATTTTATTCGATTCGTTCGTTTTTGTCTGTATTGATCTTGTGTTCACTGGTGACTCACAAAGTACAGAAATGATTTTTGCGTTTTTTCCCAGTGTATACTAGCGGAGTAAGCGTTTTTTTGGCTGGTAGCCAACGTGTTAAATACGTACAAGATTTTTTTAAGGTAAAAGCGCTGCAGACGATTTTGTTTTTGAAATCATTAAAATTAAGGCTATATTCGTTTTTAGTAGAATCGTTCAATCTTACATTCTCATAAAAAATTGATTTCATAGTTCTTTTTACTAGCGCACATCACGGCCCCAAAAACTGTTTAGCGGCCCTTGGTGGGATTCGGAAACAACTTTATAGTTAAAACAAATTCTTTGAAAAAATGAAAAATTTGCTTTTCGTTGAATTAGAAGGTTTTGAATAAATTATATGAAAATTATGTTATAAAACAATATCACAAAAACCACTGAAAATTTGTTGATTTGGGTTTCGACAACACCAAAAAAGTGGTCCAAGAAAATGAGTACAGCCAATTATCAACATTCCATTCCATATTCGTAAAATTCACCATTTTAACACCAAACCTTTCTCAAAATTATTCACATTCATTCATTCATTTATCCCCAAAGAACCAAAGAAAAATCATTTGTGATTGTAAAAGTTTGAGGTTTGAGCCAATCCTAGTTATCACATGAGGTGCATTTGGTCTTATTAGATTATATATTATATTCTGTGGCCAAACCCAGCCACCAACAGGGCGGGATACTGAGTTTTACATTAAATACACTGCATATTGCGGGTTTTTGCACTTTTATCTTGGATCTGTCTATTATCTTGGCTGCAGATCCAAGTCAAAGCCAAAAGTCACCAATATGTTAACCCATTCAACTGAATATCTCTATGTAATTCTAGCATGTTGGACATGTCTTAAGCGAACTTAATCAGCAGTTGTTATACGCATTCAAAGCGCACATAGATTTCCAGCATAAATATAAATCATTTGCGAAGGCAAAAAAAAAAATATAGTTTTGGGCCATAAATTTCCCATTGACATTTTCATAGTGTTTTGAAATTGCGAATTCGATGCATTTTATCACCTTCGAAGTGGATGTGGTGCAGTTGGAAGTAGATCGATTGGTAGTAAATACTCAATTCCACCACAGTTTCCTGCACTAACTTCAAACCTGGGGGCAGGTGAGTTCAGATTAGGTATAATCCGAGCAAATCTTCTCAACATTTCATGCCAATTGGTTGTGATTCCTTGGCTAACAAGACTTATCAGCCACCCCACGCCATTCCGAAGCACCAATTTGGATCCGTTTTCCATAAATTCATAGTCAATGGCAAGATTTTACCGCACTTAAGAAGTGCCATGCAAAACTTTGAACAAGTTTTTTATACAGCTTTATTTATATTTGCGAAATAGGTGCTAGTTTTGCCTCTTGAATGCAGTCAACGACTTGGTGGTTATTGGGTTTCCTTCCTGAGTGTGTCGGATAAATTATGCATGAATAGGAAGGAAACACGTAAAAATCACCACGTACTCGTAAATCCGGTACTCACTGGGTTTTTTGTTTGTTTGAAATAATTTAGCGCTAATTCACAATGAATTTCTCATTTAATCGCTAAATGCACATAACATTTTTTTTAAATTTACATAAAGCGCGCGTTTTTTTTTTATTATTCATTTGCATCAAAACAAGTTGACAAACATATAAACATATAAGACGAGTTATTTGAAAATTCAGAAAAAAAACGTCGTATTTGTGGATAAGAAACGGTTAAAAAGCATTTAAATTCAGGTTATGTCTTATTAAAGTGACATTAAATTTATAACATCATAAAATGTCACTCGGCATGATAACAGACGTAGACATTTATGTAAATAAATGAATTTAGAAAATTGGAATTCATGAGAATTTTTTAAACAAATGTTTTGCGTGTACATTGAAAATATTTTTCTAATCGATTTTAATTGAAATTAACCATTGACATGAAATATGATAATTTTAATAATTCTGTCCGTTATTAATATGATTTATTAATGACATTTATCAATATGACATAAAAGGTTTAACTTAATTTGCATTTCGGGAGAGAGATTTTATGCTTTTTAAATATAAATAAATCGTTAATATCTCATAATAGAAAAAACTCGGGGGGGGGGGGGGGGGGGGGAATGCCAGGCAGAACATTGTTTGGACATGACAATCCTTATTTTGGTGCACTCGTTATTAAAGTTATTTTGGGGCCATTTGTTGTCGCTAAATTTAAATCTGGCAGTGGTTTAGCTGCCTGTCTGTCCGCGACCATCATAACTTTCGAAAGGATTGAGCTAGAGACTTGAAATTTTGTATAGTCGCGTTCCTCGTAGATGCCAAGGCTAAGTTCCTGAACAGGCAAAATTTAACCATTCCTTTCCACCTCCCACATACAAACGAAACACATTTATTAGAGTAAAATGTGTTTAGAATATGATTTTACATAACCGTCCCACACATTTTTTTTATAGTACCAGGAAGACCAAGCCAATGTCGGCGACCTCAAAATCCTACTTTTGCTGATTTTTGGGGAAAAACTAAATTCACATTATCTTTACAGAGCTTTTCCAGAGTTTTTAAATTCTCGATCTAGAAAGCTAGAACTAAAACTGACGCGCGATAACAAAATTTCACAGAAATCGGTTGAGTGGTTATTGAGTAATCGCTGTCATCGATTTTTGAAACATTGTTTTGGGACACCAGGCGAGGGGTATCGAGGGGAGGGAAAAGTCAGGTTTATAGTGGAAAGATCGAAAGCCCTTAGCCCCCTTAGTAATACTGTAAAGTTTCATTAAGATCGGACCACCCAATTCGAAGATACCTGGCGAGGGGTATCGAGGGGAATTTTCTCAGAGGTGAGACCTATCTAGATCGGTTTTTTGTCCCCGAAAATCTCTAGCCCCCAAGTTTCGTGAAAATCGTTAGGCGGGTTTTCGAGATCGTTGTGCAAACATTCCTCGTATTATATTATAGGATTTCCAGCCAGAGCTTGGGGGAAGACTTTAAATGCCTAAGCACAGCTCAGGACGGTCAAATCGGACCAATCCTCCCCCCACAAATGGACTTTTTTTTTCACAAAAATGTTTTCTGCCCTCATATAGAGTATTTGACGATTGGCCCCTGGCAATTGTAGCTTTCCTTATGTTTTTCTTAGTTACTTCAAAGATTTTCATTTTTATATTTTAAATTCCTGAACCCCGGAAATCAAACACACAAAAAAGCATAATTCATATGAAATAATAACAAGTTCCAATTTATAAGGCTAAAATATCCGCCAATAATTAGATGAATTTGTTTTGAATACGGCTACCTATTAAGTTGTCTTAAGATAATGACTGATGGCAAGATAATAACGCTATTTGAAAAACTTAATCTGGAAAATTTATCGTCTCAAAACACGATCGAATTTGTTGAAGTTTTAGTCATTTTCGATCGACTATTTATCCGCTTAAGGTCGAAAAAGGTTAAAAATATGAACTTGACGTGGAGATCTTTTGACAGAAAAAAAAAATCTTTTGGCTAAATTCAAAGTCGAGGTTAAAGTTACAATTTTAAATCGCTTTGATTCATAAGTCGAATAAATGATCGAATTTACAAAGTTTTTTTTGTGGTCGAATTAGTCAGGTAAGTGACTCTATTGTGACTAACAAATAATATTATTTTCTTTGGCCGGTAAATCGGTGTGATTAACTGGGAGTGGGAAAGGAACTGAATTTACGACCTTAGAATAACGATTGTGTAAACAAAGGAAGTGGAAGTTTTACCATTGTTTGGCCACTAGTCCACCCACTTTTGAATTAATGGTCTTGCAATAACGAATTTTGCAGTATGACATTATTTACAAAATTGACATTTACCTGTGAGCTTAATTGTAAATCAAGTCGTAAGGGTATACTTTAGGTATTGTACTATATTTTCCCAATGACAAAAGATACGAGTATTGCAACTGTATGCCATATTGTCGGGTGAATTGTTTAAGAATTCTTATTGTAATCTTGTTTAAGAGTCATTGAGCCCACGATTTCTGAATTGGGCACTTTGAATGTACTTCTCGTTTCAAATTGATATCAGATCGACAGCATAATTTATGAGTGTAATTTGTATGCAAAAATGTTTAAAACTAATAGAAACGTTTAGCCGCCAGTCATACTACATGAACTTCATGACAATTAACACGAGTGACATTTTTGAGTTTCGTTCTGATCGGTTTAACTATTCGGTGGTCAAACATGGTTAATTTAAATTATTCAAAGACCAATTGACATTATTTTATCACTGACTTCACGAATTGGCAATTAATTACTGGTGACATTTCTATGAGTTTTAAGAATCTCTCATTCAGATAAGAGCAAATGAATGCCTGAAGTGAATTTTGAAATTGAATTCTATATATAGAAATTTAGCTAAAATCTAATTAAAGTAAGTACCTACTTTAAACAACATTCAGGAGTCTTTTTTTTAAATCAAATTCAAATAGATAGATTTTTCAAGAAATTTTGTTATTTTGCATTTCGATTAGTTTAGTAGTACGGAGACCGACTCGAGAATGGGGGGCAGATAGAAAATTTCTGATCAATCTGTTTCAGGCAAAATTATGAGGATGTTCGTGCATCTATCCTGTCGGTCTGTCCGTTTCAAGTATCTTAAGTAGCTCGAGAACGCATTGTTACTGGCGACTTAAAATTTTTTGTAAATAAGTTTTACGAAAATCTTAGTTTTTTGTCAACTTGGAGTGATGTAAAAGAGAAGGGGGCTCCGAAATATGACGTCTTGGAAATGTGTAACATTAAAGAAAAAGGGGCTCAAGAGTCATTCAACCCATCAGAACCAACAATTTGCGTGACGTATTTTATAGACAGATCCTAATTGTACATTTTGGGGCGCAACAGAAAATTTTAATGGGACCGATAAAAATTGAAGCTCTTGTTAAGTCTTCCTTCGAGGAATCAACGAAAGAAATTTTTAAACATATATTTTTGTGAGATTTGAAATTTTGAGAATTTTGGGAAGGTAAATTTTGTTACACCAGCGGGTGGCTAGTATCGGATCTTTCAACAAGGACATAACAATTTTGTATTTAAATAAAACACAGAAAAATTGAGATATCGGGCTGAAATTTATTCCAGGTGTAGTGGACATGTTACATTTAAGTATGAAATTCGATGTCGTTCATATGGCCACCGCGAGCACGTTTGAACTGATTGATTCTTTGGAGCCAATTTTCCACCACTCTTCCACACATATCGACCGGAACGTTGGCAATTTCGCGTTCGATATTGTTCCTGAGCTCCTCTAACGTTGTTGGCTTGTTGGCATAAACCAACGACTTAACATAACCCCAAAAAAAGAAATCCAAAGGCATGAACGAGGTGGCCATTCGACCGGACCATTTCTCGAGATTACACGATCCTTAAATAGATCAATTGTTTGACCAGATGTGTGGCATTGCTCGTTCGTGAACTTCACCATGATAAAAATGTAAACATTGACTGTCGTTTTAGCATTGCCAGATCATAAAAAAAGTTTTAGGGTGTGTTTTTATTCAAATACAAAATTGTTATGAAAAATCCTTATTAGGTGATACGGCCGTAGTTATGTATTTAATGTTTTTCTGGGCTTAGCGGCCTAAATATTTTTTCGTTTTGGTCCAAAAATTAAAAAAAACAATATGTTTTCGAATATTTTTGTCCTTTATTATTTTCTCCGACGTTTCGACATCAATATCTATGTCATCATTAGGGAGTTTGTTGATATACTACAATCAAAAAATCACTTCTTAAAATTTATGTATGCACAATAATGTTTAGACTTACATGACTATGTTTGTGAACAGTGATAAATGTCTGGATACATTAAAAACGGGTTACACAAAAGTATAATAAATAAATAAAGTCACAAAACGAGGAAAGAAAGAAAAACACAAATTATTTTGAACTCCATATTTGATCAGCTGTGCTTCGTCTTATCAGAATTGATAGCGGTAACAATGATGCGTCAGCTGATTTTTGAAAAACGCGATAATTACACAAACAATTTAAAGATGTGTTAGTATGTACGTATTATTGTCTCGATCGTTTCGTCAAGTTTTCGTTATTTGTTTCAGTCCTTTTCCTTTTTCGATTTTTCTTCTCTTTCTCACTGTCTAGCATTGCACAATACGTAGAGCTGATGCAGTCTGTGTCTCTTTTTTTGTTATATGTATCTTCTGTGTAGATGTGCAATGTACAAACGCCTCACTTCCGAAGCATTGCACATCTACACAGAAGATACATATAACAAAAAAAGAGACACAGACTGCATCAGCTCTACGTATTGTGCAATGCTAGACAGTGAGAAAGAGAAGAAAAATCGAAAAAGGAAAAGGACTGAAACAAATAACGAAAACTTGACGAAACGATCGAGACAATAATACGTACATACTAAAGCCTATAGTACACGGCATGTAAAAAGCACATATAAATGTGGCTCTGACGTCATTTTGACGTCATCATGTGGTCCCAATGGCCATATGCCGTGTACTAGCTCTCTTTGTGACACACACATATGGTACACATACGAATGTGTACTATATGTGGCACTCGTGACACATAAGGATATGTGGCTTTTTCGAATGTCGTGTACTACCTTAGCACATGCAGTTTGTGACTATATGTGACATATTGTCCAGTGGTTACATATAAATGTGGCAGTCACAATATATGTGTCTGCACGAAAACTTGACACAGCATATGGATCGCATGTAGCCCTTATATGTAACTTTTGAATGACATTTCAGGCTGACATATTTAGTGGTTTTAACTATTTTTTTTAATAAATAGTATTTTAGGGGTTTGTTCATCCTGTTTTTAGAAGGAAATTTTTTCTATGGTTGGCAACCCTGATTTCAGCATTCAGTTTTTGTGTTTTGTTGTTTTAGCAGCACGTTGTTTTGGTATTATTTTTGGTTTTTTTTTATTTTAATTTTCAATTTTAATTGATTTCGGCTATTTTCGTTCGTTTTTCTTTAATTTTATTTTCTTTTTACTTTCTTCTACGGAGTATAATAAAGTATTGTATTCATGAAAAATTTCGACCTCTTAATTTTGCCTAAAAAACATTTCCCGATCACTCCTGAGTCGATTGGAGTCATATTTAAAAAATGTCTTTCTGTCTGTCAGTCTGTCTGTCAGTCTGTCTGTCAGTCTGTCTGTCAGTCTGTCTGTCAGTCTGTCTGTCAGTCTGTCTGTCAGTCTGTCTGTCTGTCTGTCAGTCTGTCTGTCAGTCTGTCTGTCAGTCTGTCTGTCAGTCTGTCTGTCAGTCTGTCTGTCAGTCTGTCTGTCAGTCTGTCTGTCAGTCTGTCTGTCAGTCTGTGTACAAGATTTCTCAAAAACTAATAGAGCTAGCGCCATGAAATTTTATAGGCATGTTGGGTCCTGAAATGGGACGATCCTATCAACTTTTGGTGGAAATCCGTTAACCGGAAGTATCCAAAATGGCGGTTTTTCAAAAATCGCAATTTCGTTTTTCTCGATTTACTCCCAAACTACGCGTTTTTTAGTGGCCTTAAGTATGACAAAACTTGGAGAAAATAAAATTTCCCACACTTTTGTCTTTAGCTATAACTCGATATCTCAACCTGTTACCGAGATAAACCGTTATTTCCAAAAAAAACAGTTTTTTTGCGATTATCTCGAAAACTAACGGGTTTTTGCTGACTGAATGTATGAAGTGAATTAATGAAAATGTCATTCTGCACAATTCTGCACAAAATTGTTGTTTCTTACCGTTATCCGTTATCTTTTACCGTTATTGAGATATTTTCATTAATATGTAAAAAATCATATGTTTGCGAATAATTTGCAAACTAATGGTTTTTCGACAAATCAGTTAAAAAAAGAATTAAAGATGTTAACATTTTCTACATTTTTGCCATTTACCGTAAATTGATATCTTTTACCGTTCTCAAGTTATCTCAAATTTTGTACGTTTTTGATATTTTTGAATAAACCAAGAATTTATTGGGAGGTCGTCTTAGGTTGACAACGCGACATTGCTCTAGCGTAAATTGCGCAGGGTCGTAGATTTTGTAGAAGAAAGTTTTGTGTTGACCACAACTGATATTTTCCCTTTGTTTTGCTGTGTGTGTTTTTCAGAATAAAGAAATATGAATGCAAATTTGGATTTCGAGGCGCTCGAACAATCAGTTCACGATGACGGTGATGGTTCCACTGACACTGAATTTGTTGTTCCCTCGCAAGCGAGATGAATCGTCTACATACGAATGGTTGCATGTCGCACATCGTGTACTAGAAAACCACACATATATGTGAAATTGTGATGCGCACATGCGATATGCGCATGCTGCGTTGGATACCGTGTACTAGCGATATATATGCAACCATTCATATGTGCACTCAAATGTAACCACAGCATATGCGACCACATTGGTTACATATGGACATATGGATTTTGGGACAAAAGACACATGCCGTGTACTAGCACATTTTTCCCGTATGCAACCACTGTGTCACATACGAAATGTGTACCCAATATGCGACACCTTCTAGTGACGTCAGAGCCACATTTATATGTGGCTTTTTACATGCCGTGTACTATAGGCTTAACACATCTTTAAATTGTTTGTGTAATTATCGCGTTTTTCAAAAATCAGCTGACGCATCATTGTTACCGCTATCAATTCAATGTGTTTTTCTTTCTTTCCTCGTTTTGTGACTTTATTTATTTATTATACTTTTGTGTAACCCGTTTTTAATGTATCCAGACATTTATCACTGTTCACAAACATAGTCATGTAAGTCTAAACATTATTGTGCATACATAAATTTTAAGAAGTGATTTTTTGATTGTAGTATATCAACAAACTCCCTGATGATGACATAGATATTGATGTCGAAACGTCGGAGAAAATAATAAAGGACAAAAATATTCGAAAACATATTGTTTTTTTTAATTTTTGGACCAAAACGAAAAAATATTTAGGCCGCTAAGCCCAGAAAAACATTAAATACAAAATTGTTATGTCCTTGTTGAAAAACCCTTTATTTATTTGGCACAGATTAAATATTTGGAATGTTTTTACACCCTTCAGTTGCAAAAGCAAACATAACAAAAGCTATAATTGCCAATCTGGCAATCATTGGAGACCCGTATGGTGATATTCGTATCAAAATTCGAACAGTTGTACCAAAATTCCACTTTGAAGTCAAACTTTCCAATAAGATTTTTTAAAATTTATTCCAATCGGATTTTGATGTATGGGAGATTTATGTAGAATATCCTAAATAACTTTTGTTCTTGCACTTTTTTGATGAGATGCACCGTTTTTGCGATATTCACAAAAACCGTTTTCGTTCGTATGGGGGGTAATGGTCCATTTTTGCCCATTAACGAACTTAGCCTTGCATTTTACGAAAAACGGATCTGCGCAAAATTTCAAGTCTGTAGCTCAATCCGTGCGCCCGCAATCCGCGCCACAGACAGACGGACAGACGGACAGACTGACGGACGGACGGACTGACGGACGGACGGACACAACAATGGCTCGATAACGAGAAACATATGGCGTGTTGTTTTTACAAAGAAAAAAAAAACTTTTTTAAGAAGTTTGGCAAAAAAATTAAAATTTTGCTTTGTTGGTTTGTTACCAACAAACTCAAACATAACAAAAGCTATAATTGCCAATCTGGCAATCATTGGAGACCCGTATGGTGATATTCGTATCAAAATTCGAACAGTTATACCAAAATTCCACTTTGAAGTCAAACTTTCCAATAAGATTTTTTAAAATTTATTCCAATCGGATTTTGATGTATGGGAGTTTTATGTACAATCATATAACTTTTGTTCTTGCACTTTTTTGATAAGATGCACCGTTTTTGAGATATTCACAAAAAACATTTTCGTTCGTATGGGGGGTACCCCCTCTAATGGTCCATTTTTGCCCATTAACGAACTTAGCCTTACATTTTACGAAAAACGAATCTGTGCAAAATTTCAAGTCTCTAGCTTAATCCGTGCGCCCGCAATCCGCGCCACAGACGGAAGGACGGACGGAAGGACAGACGGAAGGACAGACGGACAGACGGACGGACGGACATGCAAAATTCAACTTTTTTTTATCATTCTAAACACACTGGTGTAATTCATTTTTGTGTATGATGACGGGATCTTGGCGTTACAAACGGTAAAGCAAAGTTAATATACCCTTTGGTTTCACCATACGGGTATAACAAAGCACCTCCAACAATGGCTCGATAACGAGAAACATAGGGCGTGTTTTTTTACAAAGAAAAAAAAAACTTTTTTAAGAAGTTTGGCAAAAAAATTAAAATTTTGCTTTGTTTGTTTGTTACCAACAAACTCAAAAATTGTTGGACAATATTCCGTTAAACTTGGCCGTTAAGTTTATGGTTTTTTATGTTCAAACATAGACTACAAACGTTTTCCTTTGATCACACTTCTATTTTGCTTTTTTTAAGCAAATCCCTGCGCAAAATAATTTTTTTTTAAATTTTTAGTACACTTTAAAGCTTGTTTCTTAACAAAAAAATATATTTTTTTTAGTTTTCCCTGCTTAATTAACTACAGAAAAACCTTTGTTAATAACAATAAACCTAAAAACTCTAGAAGTTGCATTAAATTTTCTTTTGATTGGAACGGATATTTTACATGTATTACTTGTGACCATGAATTACGGTTAACCGCATATTATTTCCTATAGCACGTTTAAAAAAACTTTTGACGAGCCCATTAAAAACTAATTGCGGAACAAGACAACAACAAAAATCTCAAAATATAAAAAAGAAGAAGAAAATTTCAACAATGAAATAAAAAAAAACTTTTGCCAACAATATAAGCCAACATAAAGCTTTATCCAATGTCAAGTGTAATAACCATAACAAGCACCACTAGATCATAACTTCAGTTTGGCTGTAAAAAATTTGAAGATGGTTCAAAGAATGAACTATTCGACAAAAAGAAAACTCTGCAAACTTGGGAACGGTGTCATTTTGTAACATAAAAGTGCAAAAGTTAAGACTGCGTATCGGACCAAGAAGGTCAAACTTCTTGATTGCTGCGTTTCTATAACAGTTAAGACATCATACTTCACCACTAGATGATCATCAGTGATCATACAGCATAAACAAAACATTTTGAACTCGAAACCACAAATTTTCGCCTATCTTAATGGAACCGATCGTCGAAATAATGCCAAGATTTCATGTAAATTGGTGTATAGTTGACGACTTCTTGCCGTAGCGGAATTGTGCAATTCATTTGAGAGGCATGTAAACTTACATTAGCCGAGCAAAAAAAAAAAGTTTATTGGCGACATTCGCATAGAATTATATTCGCATTTTTTCCGTCAAACAATTAAATAAAAGTACGACGAATAAATAACGTTGTGAATGTAGGTATATGAAATATGCTTGTCAAAGTGGTTGCTATGAAGAATTCATAAATAAATTGTTAGAAGAAATATGTTACCATAAGTTACCCGGGATAGAAATGGTCGTTTTATGCTACAAAACCGCACAAGGTTAAAGTAATTTTATTGAAAAGACATCATCAACCACGCGGATAGAATTATGACAGTGTAGAAACAATCATTTTTAATATTTACTGGAATATGTTAACATATTTTGCATGTTGGAGTAAAGCATAGTTCGAAAGTTATGTAGAAATGTTCACAAAATGAATGTTTAAACGAAATTTTGATTAAGTTTTTGTTTTGGAATAATGAAGTTTTTAGAAGCTTTTGTAAGCGATTTTTTTTCAAAATATTTGTTGTTATGAATGCCCAATATATTTTTGTTGTTTAAAAATATTTAGTGGGTTTTCAATATCAGAGTGAAATTTTTCAAAAATCCTTTCAGTTTTCGAAGGGTGGAGATTGGAGCATATTTGGGTCTTACGAGGACGATTCAAAAGTTCTTGCTGAAAACGAGGAAAAAAATTTATACATCGTACAACACCAGAAAACTGTTTTATTTCGTGCCAGGGTCTCCTCCCGAGTAAATTTTTTGGATGGATCATCTCGGGTTAAAATTATTCTATTTACCCTTACTGGATTGGCGATTTAAACCGGCACCCACAATTGTCGTTTTCTTTAACTCTTGATTTGTTGTATTTGTAGCAGAAATAATCTGAGATTGTTTAATTTCCGACTCTGACTTAATTTCCGGCTTGATTACCTAAGTAACACAAAAAGTCGTATAGTAGTCGTCGCGACTTTAATTTCATGACTTTATGGTGGCGATGCCTACTTTACGACCTCTTGTGTTGTTTGGGTTAGCCACTAGATATAGGGTAAAGTCGGGTGATATGGCACTTTAGGTGATATGGCACCCTTTCAAATTCTCCCATTGGCAACACTAGAATCAAAATCATTCTCCAAGAACTTAGTTCAGTTTCTCCAATAAGGCCGAAGTGTGAAGACCGCGAAACAAAAGCTCTTTTCATTTTGTTTTTGTGTGACAGAACAGGAAAAAAAAGTTGAAATTTTAGACGAACTACTTTTTGTTGTTTTTTGAGTGGCTGAATTTTGGTAAGTACAGTTGGAGCAAGTTTACCGTTCACAAACCAAAACAAGCAGAATCTGATGTGTTTTCGTTTGTGTGTATGAAACAGACTTGATTGAGCGCGAGTTTTCAGTAAAATATGAAAATCATTGGCGATGTGTGAAAGGAGAAATGGCACCTTTTTTCTGAGGTGATATGGAACGGGTGCCAAACCCGAGAAAACAAAAGGCTCCAATCCTTACTTCCTCAGAAAACGTAACTAATCAAAAAAAATCAATTACGAAAGAACGAGCGATGGTAGATGAAACCACATCTGCAGAAGAAAATATTGCATTACAAGACGACTCCGATAGGTTTGAAGATTTTGAGGAAAACATTTGCACTGGATGTGGTGAAGACTATGCTAAGACCACTAAACCCGACGAGTGGGTTAAATGCATTGTTTGCCATTTGTGGTCCTATGACTCATGCACATCATTTGTCAACACTTGCAACTCGTGTGGCAAAAAGGACTTAAAAAACAAGTAGGGTGCCATATCACCTAAGGTAGGGTGCCGTATCCCCTACACTTTTGGGGGATATGGTTTTTTCAATGAATTTATATTTTGTTAAAATTTTTACTTTTTTAGGAGTGAAATCCTATTTATTTTTTATTTTTGTTTTACTAGTTGATTTTAAGAATAAAAACGTTTTTGTTTGAATCAAAAATCTCTTTTACTTTTTGGGTTATGCCGATTTAAAAAAAAGGGTGCCATATCACCCGACTTTACCCTAGCAAAAAGTCAATTAACTCTTTATTACATTTTTTGTAGATTTTTTCATTCAATTTTTCAGCAAACTTTTCAGTCAACTTTAACTTTTCAGTCAACTTTGCAGTCAACTTTTCAATCAACTCCACGGTCAACTTTTTATTAAAATTTTCATAAATTTTTGAAACAGTGTTTTTTTGGGAAGCTGACATCTGGATTTCTTTTTAACAATATTCTCTGTTTATCCTATAATCTCATCTTTACAAAACGTTCTGATGAAAAAAAAACTAAACATTCTCCATTCAGTATGGATAGGCTGTAAATATCTCAGCTAATCCCAAATTAATCCAACGAATCAAATAAATCGGTGAATCATTAAATGTGGCATTTAGGAATTAGGCCAATCTAATCGACATTCACTCAGAGTCATCCTCCTTCAGAAAAAAAAAAACAAAATCGCTGGCATACTTTTTAACATAATATGTGGGTATATCTTCGAAGCATGTCATGACATTGCGATTTAAACTCACCGACATAATGCTTATTGTCTTATTATGCTCTGCCTCCCTAAATCTCCTCCCAATATTAACGTTGGAAATACCGAAGCAGCATTAAAATTCAACATTGAAGCTAATAAGAATTTCATGACTTTGACTACTAAAGTCGCATTACTTCGTTAATCACTACTCCCCCAGCCCATCAGGCAGTTTAGTTACCTGTAACTACAGGTAGAGATAGTCATTTGATCTATCATACATAGCACTGCACCTTGTTCCAGTAAAATTTCCCTCAGTTGAGCTACTCAAACTCCATCCATAACTAAAATACAATTAGCTGGGAAATTAGTGACAATAGAGGCGAATCGGAATAGTCCTCGACTCTTACCTTGCCTTCATGAAAATCTCTACACATCCAATATATTCTAGCATAAATGCAGGTGATCATATGTTACTACTTTGTCAGGTTAAATCTAAATTCAACTGACTAACTTTGACTGATGAGGTTAACCATTTGCTGTTAGTGAGTACAATTCAAATTTTACGTCATGTTTACAATTTTTCTTAATTACCAAGTCGTCGATCGTCGTTTGTCGATCGGTAATGAAGTCTTCCCTGGAGGACACGGTAAAGTCGTACGATTTTTATTCTGAAATGCATAAATCTTTAGTTGAAGACCTTTAATGTGATTTACATATACGTAAGTAGCATAAACAGTCGAATCCGGATTAGAGAACATTTATGAAATCCGCTTTGTATGTAACCGCTTATGTGGCTTAAGATTTTTGTTCGTTGAATTCCTTTCAAGGTTTTAGATTTTGCTGGTACTAAAATACTCGAACAGTTTCTGTGGTGGCCAATATTTATATAAAGAGGTTGTAAAATGGTCGCGGCGACCTTATGTATTTATTTTTCTGACTCCTATTAGAAATTAACACCTACTGGCAACTGTTGTGAACCTTCTGTGGAGTTAAAGTTAATATCTAAAAAGGACGTATTCGAAAAAAAAAAGGTTTTCAAAAAATGATCACTCAGGAAACCAATTATTCGCAAATTTTTACTTAACTATGGTGACCATACGTTCTGGTTTGGCAGGGATAGTCCCGGAATCAGGCATGTTGTCCTTTTTTTTGTTCTGGAATTTTCAATTTATTAATTTTCAAAACTTTTGTTCCGGAATTTTCAATTTATTAATTTTCAATTAACTTTTGTCCCGGAATTTTCAATTAAGTGTTATAATAGTGTTATTATAACGATTTTTCACAAATGGCGTATGTATTAATTTAAAAAATTTCCGCATTTTGTTTAAGCATTTCTTTATTAATCCTTTATCCGTGGTTTGCGTCCAAATAAAGATTTTCTTTCTATTAAATTTTGTTGTTTCGTTGGTCTTCCGATTTAGTAATCCACTCCTCTTCCAAAGACTTTGATTTTCGCATGTTCGTCCGTCTGTCTGTCCATGAACACCATACCTTTCGAAAATATTGAGCTAGAGACTTGAAATTTTATACAGTTGCGTTTCTTGTAAACGGCTAGGCTAAGTTCTTGAGCGAGCTTCATCAGATCATTCCTTATCCCCTCCTCTATACATAAGAAACATACGTATTACATACGAATTTCCTCGAAAACGGTGAGTCATTTTGAAAAATTTATTCTATATAAGACTTTACATAACTCATCCATACATCAAAATTTAATCGGACCACTGCTTCTCCAACTCCCATACAAATGGAATACTTTTTTCCTGTTTCCTCGAAAACTATGTATCGTATTGAAAAATTTATGAAGATGAAAGGTGTGTAGAATATGATTTTACGTAACCGTTCGATACATCAAAATTCAATCGGGCAAATTGTTTCCGAAAAAGAATGAATTTTCTTAAGGAAACATTTGTTTTGTCATCATATCGAGTATTTGATGATTGGCCCCTGGCAATTGTAGCTTTTCTAATGATTATTGATAAGGAAATATTCCAATTATAAAGGTAAAAATATCTCACAAGTCCTATGATATAATACGAGGAATGTCTGTCTGTCTGTCTGTACAAACGATCTCGAAAACCCGCCTAACGATTTTCACGAAACTTGAAGGTTAGGGATTTTCGGGGACAAGAAATCGATCTAGATAGGTCTCCCCTCTGAGAAAATTCCCTTCCTGGTACTAGTCCTTAAAAGCTGTATTTGGTACATTCAGAAAAATGGAGGCTAACTCGACGACCTACATACGGCATAATTGGCCTCGGGCAGGCGCGCGTTCGCCTGCATGTGGGCAAGTAAAACTGAGTTGACTTGTGGTCGGAGAAATTCTGAAACTAAGCCACCAGCAGGTGAAGTAGGGCATTGGGAGCTGCACGAGTTGACCTTAGATAGGTTAACTCTGACCGCTAGCTGGCTTACAGACACTTCTGTAAGGTCAGAGTTAACCTGACAAAAAGTTGACCTGGACATTTTTCTGAGTGTATATCAACTGTACAATAGTTTTATTGATAGTCAACCAGTTGCATAGCTTTTACATGTATAATTTTTTGATCAAATATTTTTTTTTGGTTTATAGTAGATTGGAAATTCAATAAACATGTTAAAATTACTGCAGAAATTCTGTTCTAAACTAATATTTTTTACCAGCGGGTTCGACTGTCTTCCAGCTATGCGAATATGTGATCTTGATGATACCTTTTCAATACCGAATCTTGCAAATTGCAGTGCAGCTGCTGATTAAATTGAATTGTTCTTTTATGCAAATAATAAAAATATCTTTACAATACCGTAGATATTTTTCAATATATCCTATGCTGTAAATGCTTACACCGTATGAAAATCCTAACAAATCACGGTGACTTTTAAACTCCAGTATGGACCTTGTATTGTTTCTACATAAATAATGATCATGATCACTGGCTGCAGATCGTCCATTATTCACATAAAACGCTCTAACTAGAAGGAACTTTGCAAACATTATTTTCTCGATTGGCCATAGAAATCGTGAAAAAATTTCTCGATGCATCTTATGTGGAGTTGTTGGTAAAAATTTCTAGAGATGCTTGCGGAATTTTACAGTTTTTTACCTGACGATGATTTTATACAGGTTTGTTTTTGTTCTTCGCGATGGTTTTCGGTTTTGTTTTTGTTTTTTCAATTAGGCAAGAGTTTTCTGTGTCGAGGTAAAGTGCTGCTGCCTAAACTACATCGGATACTGCGGTGCATTTTCTTTGACCCCTCCATAGTTTGCAATATCCTCATAATTTATGCAAAGGTCTGATGACATGTAGATCTCCTTTAAGCCACATCAATGATGACTGCCACATCATCATATGGCAAGCAAGTCGGACGACAGCACGATTTTTATCTTCAAGTCGGCAAATGAATGCACATTGGCTGGAATATTCAAATTGTAGGTATGCTCCACATTATTTGATAATAAATTCCCATAAGAAATATTTAAATGGCAACAACATGATACTTGACCATAAGACTCATTTTTTTTTGTAAAATGTTTTTCTCGATATTATATTATTTTTCTGCATATAAATATTATTTTTGTTGTAAATCTCTATGTTGCAAGACTAGAGGTGCTGTTTCTTCTGTGAGTCTATACTGACCTTCTCAACATCCACATGTTGACGGTGAATAATTGGATTTACTCACGTTGAATATTAAACTCAACATAATGAGGCATTGGAGACGTTCTTTTGAGCTTTTATGGGAATCATCAAAATTGAAATCGATTCGATGGTAATTCAGCAAAACTCCACTACATAAATCTATTGAAAAAATCATGTTCACCATTTCACGATATCTAATATTGATATCCATTTTTAGTGAGAAACTGAATCCATCCTAGCTAAATGAAATAAATTTTAACTGAATGACTTGTCAATTACTGATTGAATGAATATCTGCATAAATTTATATTCAAATGTGATAATTATGTCAAAAGAAATAATCAATTCACACAGACTGTATGCAGAATTCTCTCATTTTGCGAAAAAAAAGCGAAATTAATTCACATTTTGCTAATAATGTGAATGTTTTTTATGATTGCCAATTTAAAAGTTAAATATGTTATCATAAAGTTTAGTTTCAATCATTTGTGCAATTTTGAATGACATTTAAACTCATTTGGTAGTCAAATTTAACAGAAATATTTGATGATCTTGAAATTTATGAAATTTTTTATGTTGTAAAAGCGAAGAGAGATAGTTTTAAAGATAAAGATTTCATTCATATTGGGTCGATGTTTGCATGAAGATTTTTATTAATATGTGGTGAATTGCAAAAGAAACTGTTGTACCAATGGTAACTTTGAAAATTTAGTAATATGTTAGGTTTTGAAACAATTAAATGTGGGCCATTAAAATTTCATATCTTGATAACGAATTCCTTTAAGTTTAAGTGATACATCATCATACTAATATATAAAAATGAGTTGGTGTCTGTCTGTCTGTCTGTTCCTCTTTCACGCAAAAACGGCTGAACCGATTGACTTGAAATTTGGCATGAGTGTCTGTGGTACTTCTGGTTCCAACATAGGCATACGGAAAAGTAGCGCGAGGGGTGGGGGGAGTAAGAAAAGGGGGTAAAGTGATTTCGAAACTTAGTTTTTGTGCTGTGTTACTCTTTCGCGGGGAAACTACTGAACTGATAGCCCTGAAATTTGGCATAGATGTTCGTCGGGGGTCCAGCCCCAACACAGACCCATTAAAAAATAGCCCGAAAGGTGGGGGAATAAGGCGGGGGGTAAAGTGATCTCGAAACTTAGCTCTTCCTCTATGTTACGCTTTCGCGGGGAAACTACCGAGCCGATTGGCCTATAGTTTAGCTCCAATATAGGCCATAAAAAAAAAATTGAAAAAACTTAACCCGGCAACGACGGGTATTCAAGCTAGTCGTCAATATAATACAATGTATTTGATTAAAAATTGAGAAACAAATAACTCGAGAATACGTTGAGCTAGCGATTTGAAATTTTTGCAAACCGGTTTTACAAAAATCGAAGTTTTCAAAAACTTTTAGAAAAGCAACGTTGGATATAACTAGGGTGACCATACGTTCGGAACAGTCCCGAATTTAGGTATGTTGCCCCGGCGTACCGGAAACTAAAGATTTGTCCTGGAATCGAGTCTTGTAATTTCCTATTCACTAAAAAATGACGTCGAAACCCAAAAATTTTCTCCTGCGGCATAAATTTCTTAGAAATTTTTGGCCTCTAGCGCATTTTTCTTAAACAAAATTTCGCCTGCGGCGTATTTGATTAGATAACTTTTGATCGCGGGATGTTTGTTTCTAAAAGATATGCTATAATTGATATTTTATTTCGAAAACATAAAAGAACAATTTTTATCTTTTTGGCAAAAAGGACCTAAGTCGATTTTCAGATTGCTAGACAGTGCAATTTGGCTTAGCCTAAAAATGTACATAAGCCTTTCCCAAGGAGCACAAAAGGTTGTAAAGCGGTCGTCTCAACTTTAGTTTCATGACTGTATGGTCGCGACGGCCACTTTATGACCTTTTTTCGCTACTTGGGTTATGACTTGTTCCCACAGATATAATTATAAACAAAAATTATAAGATTTTTCACAAAGAAATGCGTATAACAAAATTTAAAGGATATATAACTTTCCCCATTTTTTATGTATCTCTGACGGTTCTCAAAATATTTAAAAAAAAATTAAGTTTTTTTTGAAAATTTCTCGGAAACTATGCGCTTTTATGGAAAAATGCATAGAACCAAATTCAAAGAAAATAAAATTTCCTGTAGCGGATTTTATGTATCTTTAACGGTTCTCGAGATATTTCAAAAAATATTATTATACTTTTATTTTAACCCTAATCTTGTATTTAGAAAATACACACATATTGTATTTGGGTCATTTGTGTTTTTTTTTTCTCAGGACTAATAGGATGCCCTATGATTAAAGTTTTTTTTTTAAGAATACGTATTTGGGCATTTTAGAAAAATTAAAGAAATTGTTTTTCAATCAAAGCTGAACTGAATGTTTTACAACAGATTTTTTTTTTAATTGGGTCATAAATGACCCAAATACAGGATGAGAGTTAAATATTTTTTTCAATACGATGGCAAGTTTTGGTAAGCAAATATAAAAGTTAGCGATGGTAAGTTTTAGATATATGGCATGTCTGTAAAAATATAATTTATTCTATAATTCAAGAAAACACATTTGAAAAATTTGCACGGGTTCGAAATATCGGGAAATTGGAAGAAAAACTATTTTTTTCTTGAGCTTTTCCCGATTTTTTCTCTAGATCGTGAACATAATTTTCTATTACTCATCTAAATTTCTAATTTTGTTTCTTAAAGAGGAAAACAGTTTTTCCAATTTTTTGATGATTTATAAGAAACTTCGTTATTACCAGAATAATTAAGAAATATTTTACAGAAGAAACGACTTAGATCCTTTTTCTAATGAATAAAAAATCTGGTATTTTGACACTGAAAAATAATAATTAACAAAAAAAAAATACGGAAATCACGGCTAGTTGACAGCTTATAATTTAAACAAATCCCAGAACTTATCACAGGTGCTATTAGAAAAAATAAATAAATAAAGAAACTCAAATGATATTTTGTCATTTTTGTTTGGAATTTTGCTTCCAGCATATCATTACTCAATTTACTGACAGCTGGCAATCAAATGGTTTTTGTTTACCGATTACCAAAGATTATAAATTTAATTAAATCCATCGCGCATGCCTGCATAGAACCATCGGCCGCCTAGGTGTCTAGAATTTGGATAAGCTTTAAGACGCCTCAAGGCATATTTAGGCTAGAATTTTTGGCCAAGAACCAGATGCCAGTAGCCAAAAAAATAAATAAAATAAAGCGATCGCATGTAAAAATATTTGGAGTGGCCTACCTGATTTGGATCATTGTCAAGGAGTGTAATTTGAAATAATTAAGCAATTAGTTAATGGCTAAAAATACCACCAAACCCAAATCAAATTAATTAATACAGTAAAATAAATTCTTAGTTAGAAAAATCCTGCTTTATTGTTAGATTTTTTCTACCATGTTTGGTTCTTATTTACAGGTAGTTAAACAAAAGCATCGAGACAAACCTTAAAATTACAAATGCAAAAAAAAGGCAAATCAATTTATGAGAAAACGATACACGGTAATGTCTCACCTTGAGTAAACAATCAACAAAAAGGAAAAACTGGTTGAAAAAAAAACTGATTTTGGTAGCAATATGTCGATGTTCTGCTTAAATCTGATTTATTTATTGTTGTAAAGTGTCCATCATCGACAATGGTTGTAAAACGTCTAATTACAATCGAACAATACAGCATAAGCGACCTGGGAAGTCTATCAAAAATCTCTAGAGATCAACTGAAACTCGAGCGAAGCAAAAACTTTATTCGTAAATAAGAAAAAATTAAATTAAAAATTGTTAATAATAGCAAATGGATTAGATTCAATGGGCAGCTGAATTGCATACCCCCATAGTGGTCATTAATCTTCGAAACATACGTGGACAGCATGACCGCATGAGCAAGTGTTTTATATTTGGTCAATGCGATGATATATTTTACTTTTTTATTGCGTGGTGTAATGTGAATAATATAATGGTCAGATTATGGTAAATTTTATGAAAAGCTCTAACAATTGATGTGCTTTTGTTATTTAAAAAAAATTGTATCCTGTATGTCTTTCTGCCTGTCTTTCTGTCTGTCTTTCTGTCTGTCTTTCTGTCTGTCTTTCTGTCTGTCTTTCTGTCTGTCTTTCTGTCTGTCTTTCTGTCTGTCTTTCTGTCTGTCTTTCTGTCTGTCTTTCTGTCTGTCTTTCTGTCTGTCTTTCTGTCTGTCTTTCTGTCTGTCTTTCTGTCTGTCTTTCTGTCTGTCTTTCTGTCTGTCTTTCTGTCTGTCTTTCTGTCTGTCTTTCTGTCTGTCTTTCTGTCTGTCTTTCTGTCTGTCTTTCTGTCTGTCTTTCTGTCTGTCTTTCTGTCTGTCTTTCTGTCTGTCTTTCTGTCTGTCTTTCTGTCTGTCTTTCTGTCTGTCTTTCTGTCTGTCTTTCTGTCTGTCTTTCTGTCTGTCTTTCTGTCTGTCTTTCTGTCTGTCTTTCTGTCTGTCTTTCTGTCTGTCTTTCTGTCTGTCTTTCTGTCTGTCTTTCTGTCTGTCTTTCTGTCTGTCTTTCTGTCTGTCTTTCTGTCTGTCTTTCTGTCTGTCTTTCTGTCTGTCTTTCTGTCTGTCTTTCTGTCTGTCTTTCTGTCTGTCGTTCTGTCTGTCTTTCTGTCTGTCTTTCTGTCTGTCTTTCTGTCTGTCTTTCTGTCTGTCTTTTTGTCTGTCTTTCTGTCTGTCTTTCTGTCTGTCTTTCTGTCTGTCTTTCTGTCTGTCTTTCTGTCTGTCTTTCTGTCTGTCTTTCTATCTGTCTGTCTTTTCATAAAAAAAAATTTTTTCAACATGTTTTTCAAACTGTTTATTTTTCAAAAGTGTTTAAAACTTTGTTTTTTCTAGTTTTTAAAAGTTTCTTTTATCTTATATTTTTTTAATTTGTCAAATTCATTCATCAATTATAATCGGGTTTTAATTTTGATGCCAATTTTTTCTCCGCAATAGCAAATTCATAAAGTGATCACCTGAAGCGATTTCTCTACCATTTGTCGTTGATTGCCTTTGGGGCTACTGTAAACCAGTAATTGTAAAGAAGCTTATGTTAGATGTCTAACCACCGCCGTTCCTTTTCCACATGTAAGAAAGATTAAGGCGATTTTATACGTTATGCGGATTAAACAGATTACTTTTTGATTCGATACCATACAGCTCGGTTTTTGTCACCGAAACGAATTTATTTTACAGCGAATTACCGCGAAAAATCCACAGGTGAACGCTTAGATTTTAGGTTTGGTTGAATCGTTTTCATCTGGCTATCTGAACCGTACCTGTATGTCATGTTTACCGTCAATTATTCTTAAAACGTAATTACATACAGTTCTCGCTAATAAAACTTCCGTGATACTTGATTACCGAATGATGGATTTGCTGAGAGATAAACCTGAGATCATCTAACATTTTTCTTCGCAACGATTTTTTTTTCCATCTGGTTGAGGTGTTTTTTTTCAATTTGTACCTGTGATAAGTTGAGTTTTGTTGTCACGAGGTACATAAGCTCAATTTCGGTTGTATAATAAATTGGCCCGGGAAGTGATTTTTCGCATTTTTGGCAAATATTCCAGTTAAGCGGAAAAAACGCTTTTTGATTATTTGGTGACTTAGAAAGGTGAATTACATGCTAGAATAATGATCTTGTAAAAGTTTTTCAGTTAAATCTAGCGTGTTGCAAAGTGAAACGCATTAAAGTAATTTGTTGTACAATTTTTGCTTTGTATAACAAAGAAAAAGTTCAATTACTATGAAAAGCGAATGTTTGTAATGAGATTATGGGAATTTTTTTTGTGGAAACTTACATCATGGACATTTTCTTTTGTCTCGTTGAAATTAAATCAATATATAATAGATCAAATAAATCTTTTTCGGTTAACATGCAATATCTTAAAAGAAATAGTTTAGATTTGCTGTTGCTTCGCAAAAGGATTATAACTTTCTACCATGATTTGGTACATTTATTTTAACAAGATAATCGAGTAGATGTTGAGCTATAAGGCCGCCCACCTATAGGGGGTCATTTTTCTGAAGCAGCACATCAGGCGACCTTTTGAGACATTTGGAAATTCGCTGCGTCAGTTTCAGACCCACCAAAGGACAAAACATGGAGTTGCGCTTCCCTTGCTACGGTTAGATCAATTTAAGGGTGTATTTGACATTTGCATTCAAAAAATTTTGCCTGCGGCGTAGTTCGTTTCAACAATTTTTGCCTATATACATTTTTTAAATACAAATGTTTGCTGATGGTGCGATTTCTTTTAATAATTACTGTCTATATTCATTTTTTTTTAAATAAAAATTTTGGCTGCGGCGCACTTTTCTTGCACACCGAAGAACTATACCCTTTTTATCTAGGTAACCTTAAATAAAAAGTGAGACAAACTTACTTCTCTCTGATCAAAATTTCTATACACACAAAAAATTATTTTCATCAAAAATACAAGTTAAATACAAATTAGGCCCTGAAGGTTTGGTCCTAGCCTAGGACTGCGCTTTTGGGAGTATAACCAAATTCAAAGGAAATAAAATATCCTGCATATTTCCTTTTTTACGTATCTTTAACGGTTCTCAAGATATTTCAAAAAATATGTTTTTTCCATCTTTTTTCGAAACTAAATACAGTAGAAACCCGATAATTCGTATTTCAAGCGAGCAGAAAATTAATACGAATTAGCGGGATATACGAATTATCGGGATTCTACCGTATTGCAGAGGAAAGTTTGGAGGTGATTACAGCTGATATTTTTTTCAAATTAACTCTCATCGCCATTTTAGCAAAAATACAGCAAAATTTTAATTCAAATTATTTTTTCACATATTTTTCAATTTAAAATCAGTACAAAAAATTGACATTTAACTTGAATTATAAAATATCCATTTAAGGTAAAAACACCTCAATAAACCTAAAAATGCTAATTTCCATTAGTATCAAATTACGTTATTTCGACTTAATGCCCGTTTATTAATTTACAGCTTATTAATTTCAAAATGAAAATCATTCATGCTACTAGCAAATATTAGCCATGGCTATAATGTGAATGGCCTCTAAGGTCACATTTAATACCTAATTAACATAATCGTTGTGATTTCATTTCACCGCCTTTAAATCTTTATAAATCATATAAATATATTCAATGTCTTAAGGTAGAAAACATTAAAGACAGGTGTTGCAATTCTCGCATCACTTGCTTAACATCACCATCCCAAGGAATCGATGGCCATCCATCCATCCATTGGTGCAATACAATTGATCTTTTGTGATTAAAGTCGCTATAGATTGATAAACTGAAGACAAAACATGTCATCTTTAGGTGGGATGATATTTTGGCAACTAAAATCTAATCCAGCATTAACAAATCCCTCGAAAAATTCATTTTTTCCATAGCTTTTCGATATTAATCAATGCGCAGCTTATTTGGCATAATATAAACAAAATCATTTGAAAGGTGAATTTTTTTTAGTAAAATTTCCTAATAAATGAAAAAAAAGTTACAGAAATCAGCAAAAGACATTGATTTTAAACTCACCTGGAAAATTGCAACAGAAATCGTTACTCAAGTTTAGCTGTTGGCATTCGCACGTTCAATCGCTACGAACCTTAACAAGTGTAGGTAAGTAAGTATCTTGCAGATATCACTGCCCAATATTGCTATTATTTTATGGAATCGCGATAGATTTGAAAAGGTTCGGCAAAAAAAAAAATCGATTGGAAATCATGTCCTATTGTTGTTGGTGGTGCGGTTAACGCCAAGATATCGCACGATTTTTGAACGAATTCTTTGACGCTTTGTGGGATTTTTTTTTCCAAAATTTCGAGTAAACAACATTATGGTCAAAAGGAATCCATTTTTCTCACCTGTCTCGCCAATTTAGACAACATTGCAGGTAGGTTACAAAAACAGCCTCAATTAGTCTTAACCTGGTAACCACTATTAAGTCAGTTTAGCAGTGCTAGAAAAATGTTACAAAATTTGATTTAAGGCTGTTAGACTTTTAGCGAGATATATGGCCAGTTGCAGCCTCTTCCAGACTAAAATTCGTGTAGTTTGGATTTACAGTTTCTTTTTTCAAAGAAATATCGCAATTTGATTTTTCTACGTATGGAAATGTATGTTGCGCTAGATTAATTGTGGTGGAATAGATAGATAGATAGATCCATCTCGGACAGTGTTCAAAAGTTCAGTAAATCATCTTGGAACGTGCTCAAACTGATATCCATTTCTGTTTCCCGTGTAGCTCATAGTTAACCGGTGGTTATTTCCACGTAATCATTTCTCACGCGTTCAGGTAATTTTTACGTGTTGTATTCAGTGCACTATGGAAAACGAAATGATGTTACCTTAAGGCGATTTTCTGGGTTTACCACGATTTTTCGGCTCCTGGATTAACACAAATTATAAACAACATAGAATTACACCCAATTTGGCGAATTTATGAAATTATGTCATATTCCTTCTTGTTTTTCTGTAGTTTTGTAAATAAATCTTTCGGGTACTGGAACAACTTTTTCCGTGTTGAAATCGTCCAATGATTTGTTTCGTAATCGGTATCAAAGCTAGAGAAATTTCGCTAGGCTGGTTACAAATTTATAAAACAGTATGTTTTACTTGGTGTTTTCTAAGAGAGAAATATTTTTTACTTTTCTTACATATAAGAATATATCACTTCAAAAACCGAAATCATAACGGAGCCCCACATGCCCTCGGTGTACAACATGTCTGTATGTGTGTCCGTGTGTCATATGTATGTATCTAACGAAAATTGTAAGACTGACTTCTACCAGTCAACCTTATCCGATTTTGACATAGTTTTTTCCATTACAAACCTATAGAACCCTACGGAACGCGATTTTGAGAAAAAAATGAACCGTTTTCGAGATAATCGCAAAAATCTTTTCTATTTGTATGGAAGAGGGGAGAAGAAATGGTCCGATTGAATTTTTATGTATGGTAGAGTTATGTAAAACTAGATTATAAATACACTTTGTCAAATTTTTCGAAAAATTAGCCGTTTTCGAGAAAATCCCAGAAATATTTTCCATTTGTATGGAAAAGAGAGGAAGGAGTAATTCGATCGGATTTTGATGTATGGAACGGTTATGTAGAATCATATTTTAAACAAATTTCGTCTTTATAAATTTTCAAATGCGACGCACCGTTTTCGAGAAAATCGCAGAAATCATTTATATTTGTATGATAGTGAGGAGATGGAGTGATTCATTTTTTCGAATTTTCGGAAGAGGTTTAACTTTTCATAAAAGCCAGTTCTATGCTAAATTTTAACTTTCCACTTCTATTAGTTATCGAATTTTCAAATGTTTCCACATTTTACACACTTATATTCATCATATGCGGTTTGATTATGTAAGAAAGGTATCATCTCACCGTTAGGTAGATTAAGCTGGGGTTTTTTTTGTAACATTGTTGCAGTTTGAAATTTTTGGTAATAACAATTTCGTTGAATCTTTCTCCCGAGAGTCTTTAGATTACTATAAATTTTGTTATAGCTTTTTGGTCATCTAGAGCAGGGGTCATCAAAGTAACTGTCGCTCCCTTTACAATCAAAATTTGTAACCACTACACATTAAAATATAGCACCGATTCCAGCTCCAAAGCACGGTTGAAACCGCAACACACAAGCATTACAGCACACAATAAAACGTCGATTATAGGGCTACGCTGTTAAAGCCAATCTGTGTGATGAGCCAGCCGAGCCACTAGCTGATGATGCTTGATCTAGAGTCTAGAGAGTATTAGTTTCTTTCGAAACCATATAAAAACCTGAATCGGTTTTAGATTACTACCCTCAGAGAAGCAGCGCCAGACAGACGGACACGCGGAAATCAAAATCTTTTGTCATCCCTAACACCCTGGTCCAGTTGGAGCAAAAATGGACCATTAGGGGGGTACCCCCCATACGAACGAAAACGTTTTTTGCGAATATCTCAAAAAAGGTGCATCTTATCAAAAAAGTTCAAGAACAAAAGTTATTTAGGATATGATTCTACATAAAACTCCCATACATCAAAATCCGATTGGAATAAATTAAAAAAAAATCTTTTTGGAAAGTTTGACTTCAAAGTGGAATTTTGGTATAACTGTTCGAGTTTTGATACGAATATCACCATACGGGTTTTCAATAATTGCCAGGTTGGCCACTATAGCTTTTGTTATGTTTGTTGGGTAAAAATGTCTGGTGATAAGAACAGATTTTTTTTGTTTAAAATTATTTTCCTACACTTTTCGTCCTAAAATAACAATACATTCTGGCTTTGAGTTGCCGATAAATCTTATAGAAAATCATCACCTGTAGTCTATTATCATAATCGCACTCAAAGTAGGTACTCATTAATATGACAATATAGAGTAACATTTATGTATAATCGCACCGTCAGATGCTGATAAATGATAAACAATTTACATCAAAATTTACATCACGCCTGAATGTTTTGCAAAAGATCTCATTTATGTTTATTTAATACCTGGCAATTGTGAGTAATATGTCGCATTTTGCATTATAAATCCTATAATATGTGTTGATTTTACCCTTTTCAGCTTGTATATTTTCAGAGTTTAGTATTTATAAATTCGCCATGATTATTAGTACTTTGCCGACAACATCATTAGATCACGTCGCCACATATCGTGGTGGCTTCTTCAGATGAGTACACCGATTTAAATATTGCAATATGTTTTCTTGATATCAACTACTAAAACGTGGTATCTTCAAAATTGTATAAATATATCCGCACTTGATCCTTCTTCAGAAACTTTGGAGATCGCGCTGCACATTTCAGGCGCGATGACAAGAAGATCACTTGATCTGACATTCTTTTGCAATTTTGAAGTCAGTTTTTGATATCGTCTCAGGTAATCATGAGGTTTTGTTCGGCTAAATGAAGTTTTCATGTCAGTACAAAGCGATTAGAGGATCTCAGATTTGTTTTGAATTTATTTAATGTGTTAAATTCGGGGGAGATGTGATTAAAGGGAATTTTATTTCAATGACGTGACTGACAAATCGATGTTATGTGCAGATATTTGAAAACGTGATGCTATTTAAAAGATTGCTAATCGTGTTAATAGTTCTGTCTTTGTTTCTTCATTTAATATAACTTCACGTATAGTATGCAGTGTAAATTGTTGTGAAAAGTTACATCGTTTTGCAATTATCGAATTGAGAAATTAAGCGAATTGCTTGGATTTAGAGGGATTTAAGATAAAATTGAAGTGATAACATTTTGTTTTAATTCAAATTTGATATTAGGACATCAGAATCGTAAGTTATTTAATGTCTAGTGGTTCTTAGGATTTTTTGGTCTCGCGAACCCATTTTTTTGATATCTAGATATATAATTTATCTAGATTTTGAAAAGAGTTGTTTTCCACTTCGAAATCTATATATGTCGACCTCTACTACGACTATGGTTGATCAATTAAAGGGTTTTTGTAAAAGAAAACCCTTTAATTGATCAACTATAGTCGTTTAAAGTGGAAAATAACTTTAATTCACCTCTATTTCATATGCAGGGCAAGTTTTGCCATACTGAACGACAGACGTTATTTTGTCCAACTCGAACAAACGAAGTACCCACTGTGTGAGGTCTTAAATGAGAGAGCTTTGAAAAATATCTCTATAAAAAACAAATCGGCTACTAAAAAGAATAAAAGTTAAAAAAAAAAAATAAGAAAAACAAGCTTTCAATTGTACCTAAAATAATTAAAAAATTACGTATGGAGTTGGCCTCAAAAATAAAAGCAAAATAAAAGTCAAAACTCAAAAACTTTTTTCTTGCTTTTATTTTTGAGATCCACCGCTACGTAAAATTATTTATTTTATTTTTAGTGCAATTTAAAAGCTTGGTTTTTTAAAAAAAAGTTTTATTAATTTTTTTTATTTGTCCTACATTTTAAATTTCATACGCAGGTCGAATTGTGGCGTCTGGCAGGCCACAAATGCCACTGATTTCGATTGGCCTGCAAACAGCATGGCAGAGTTAGCCCTGCACATGAATTAGACGTGTTTATTTTCTTGAAAAAATTTATTAAATTTGGACCGCTTGCGTTAACCCGTGCATGGCTATTTCTGCGAGTACCTTCTGCCCGAGTTGATTCGAGAATACTGGATAAAATAGCAGGTGTTTAAACTCGTTAAAAATTTGTAATTACTTCCCATAAAATTTTATGCAAAAAAAAACCTATCCACTTTATCCTAATTTCCTGGTTTCATTTCTAAATATGGTAAACTATATAAATCGTTTTCTAAAGTTCACAATCTCAAAGAATTTATTGAAAAACATTTAAAATGCAAGAACTTTAGCAAATCACGACTTGAATGTAATTCACAATTTATTGTTGTTGTAAAATTGCACCTACGAGAGGTCAATAAATGATAAAAACTGCTTCTGAATGTTGGCTGGAAATTTCAGTATTTTCATATCTAAAATAGTAAATTTTGATGGTATACATTTTAGTAGTGAAGTTTGTTTTGTTTATCAATCGTGAAGTTTTTATTGTGTTTTAATAATTTTTCACAAGGATTCCATAAGACCGTAACGTCTCAATTAATTTAATTATAAAAATTATGCTGAATGGTTGTCTATCTTTGATACAATTATATTGAGAACACACTCATGTGGTGCTTAAGAAAATAATAGTTTTGATTAATGTTAATCCAATTTGTCGGATTTTCTTATATTGAAGTGTTCACCACTTGAAATTTTACCAATTAAATTAATTTAACTGGAACTCCACACTAGATTACGCTATGGTATTAAGGTGTGATAAGTGTACTTGTAGCACGCACCTGTTGTAGGTGTCAAGCTGCGTTCAATTTTAGTTTCATGAAAATCAGCTAAACAGCTTTTAGCATTGAAAATCTCATGTTATTAGAATATAATTTTATTATAGACGCTTGTTGGATAAACTCTGAAAACTACTTCTTTCTGAGGTTTTTGCGATTTTACTTTCAATTCCGCTCTTTTTAATTCATTTTTTCGCAGTATGGCGGTTGGTTAATGCTAAAACTGTTAGAGTTTTGTATGCGAGGTACGCAAATAGCATGAATGATGGGATCGTGAGGTGCATACGAGTGTACAACTTATAATTCATGCTGTGTATCCATATATTAAAATTATGATTGCTACCCGTATCTATCCATCATCGTGTGATCATGTGTCATGCTAAATATAGAATCATTAATCTATGATATTGTAATTTTAAAAATATTTTCATTCTTGCTGTCATATTCATGTGTTCTCTTAATGAAAACCTTGTAGAATCAATGTTTTTATAATTATATGGCAATAAGTTTTAGATGATCAAAAGATTAACGCAAATATCTATATTGAAACAAATGTTTTACAGTGAGATATTTTTGCTTGACTATTTTACCTGATGTCACATGGTTTTATGAAGTAATCTTTACTGCTTGGTGCTAACGACACCAACGGCCTGTGCTGTTGATGGATCGCCACGAAAAACCTTATAAATGTTGTAATTCATTTTTATATCACAATGTATGTAAAATTGTAGAAGGACGCAGTGGTAATAAAAATATCACAAAACCTCAATTGAGGAAGTCTTGCCTGGTTAAAGAAAGTATGAAACATAACAAAAGCTATAATTGCCAATCTGGCAATCATTGGAGACCCGTATGGTGATATTCGTATCAAAATTCGAACAGTTGTACCAAAATTCCACTTTGAAGTCAAACTTTCCAATAAGATTTTTTAAAATGTATTCCAATCGGATTTTGATGTATGGGAGTTTTATGTAGAATCATATCCTAAATAACTTTTGTTCTTGGACTTTTTTGATAAGATGCACCGTTTTTGAGATATTCACAAAAAACGTTTTCGTTCCTATGGGGGGTACCCCCCCTAATGGTCCATTTTTGCCCATTAACGAACTTAGCCTCGCATTTTACGAAAAACGGATCTGTGCAAATTTTCAAGTCTCTAGCTCAATCCGTGCGCCCGCAATCCGCGCCACAGACGGACAGACAGACAGACGGACAGACAGACGGACAGACAGACGGACGGACGGACAGACGGACGGACATGCTAAATTCAACTTTTTTCATCATTCTAAACACCCTGGTGTAATTCATTTTTGTGTGCGATGACGAGATCTTGGCGTTACAAACGGTAAAGCAAAGTTAATATACCCTTTGGTTTCACCATACGGGTATAAAAAGTGGGTGGAAAACAAAGAAAGTATAAAAAACTGGATAAGTTTTTTTTTGTAATTTTCTGGAACAAGGTGAGTCATATTGAAAAATTTATAAAGGTAAAATGTGTTTAGAATCGGATTTTGCATGACTTACCCATACGTCAAAATTGAGCTACTACTTCCCCCTTCCCCTATACAAATGGGATACTTTTGGCTGTTTTCCATGTTTTCCCGAAATCGGTGCATCGTATCGAAAAAATTATAAAGACAAAATGTGTTTAAAATATGATTTTACATAACCGTTCCATACCTCAAAATTCCAAAACCCAAGCCTTCCCCCTCTCTCCTCTTTACCCTCCTCCCAAACAAAAGGATTTTTTAAATGAAAATTTTGTCTGTCTTAATTTAGAGTTTTTAACGATTGGCCCCTGGGTTAAAATCCGCACCAAAATATTTTTTTTTAAGTTTTTGATTTAATTTTTTTTTGTAAAATATGGTTTCAGATTTGGACAGGAGGCTTTTTAGTTAAAAATAATTTTTTGTGATCTTTTTTATTTTTGTAATAATAAGCACAGGTAAAAACATAAGAAAAGTATAACTACATATAACTACAGATAAAATGCCTATTAAAAATAATCCAATTAGGGGGGGGGGGGGGGGTGTGTTGTAGTGGTCCAATTGGATTTTTATTTATGGAAAAGTAATACAAAACCTCATTTAAAATATATTTTGTCTTGCCCTGATAATTTTTTTGAAAAGACTAACCGTTTTCGAGAAAAGTGTGAAAAACTGTTTTGTTTGTATGTGAGAGAGGGAAGGAGTGGTCCGATTTTGCCCGTTCAAGAACCTAACGTTTATATTTACTAGAAACGCGACCGTAAAAAACTTTAAGTCTCCAGTTCGATCCCTTCGAACATTATGGTGTTCATGGGCAGACAGACTGACAGAGAGACAGACTGATAAATAAACGGACGGACATGCGGAAATCAAAATCTTTTGTCATCCCAAACACCATAGGGAGTTCATTTTTGTGTCCGAATATTGGTTCGATTCGTTACAAAAGGTATCCTAAATCTAAAATAGATAGTTTAAAATATATGATTCTCATATAGAGTATAAATATCGCGTATATTTGAATATCTGATGAAAATTTCACTGATAACAATCAGATAGTTTATAACCCAGAATTTTGATTGATATATCACTTGATTTAAAAAAAAAAAACTTCATTAAAATAATATTTAGCGAACAGATTTATGAATTTGAGTTTTTTGACCCACTTTAATTCCAAAAGGTTGAATTTTGTGGTCAAATTTTGTATCGAGAGTAATTTTTTTTTGTTGAATAAATTCTAATTTGTGATGCCAAAATGCAGAGTGAGCAGAAATAAAAAAAATTAGGGAAAATACGATTACCCTTGAATTTTTTTTTCGGTTAGCATTTTTTTTGTTGCTATTGTTGACATTTTGTATGTTTTTTCGTACCTACATCGAATGAAACAATAAGTAATATTTAGTCGTGTAAAAATGCCATTAAAATATTTGAATAAACCTTGAACTATAAAAATGATTTATAATCGAAACCGATCAACGGCAGCAGTTTGTGAGGATTTTTTTTTGGCATTTTATTCAAGTAGTTTGCAATAAATTTATACATCATTTTTCAAACAAAAGAGTTTTTCTTAGAGTCTCATCGTTGATCTAAACTTCCATAAATTTCCACTGAGAAGATTCGTAGCAAATAAATTCACGATTTTATTGAACTGTCAATCGTTTGAAATTCATAGCGCCCATAATGTAGTCAATGTTTAGTCGGTATTTCATGTTGAACTTTGATCTAAAAGCACTTGGTGGTATTTAGAAAACAAAAGGGAAATATAGATGAAGTAATCGTTGATCTTAGCATAATGATAATTTATACTGTGCTAGGATATATCCTCTTGGCAAGTGTAAAACATGATCGTCGGTTTGGGTTGGTTTGAATTCTTTCATAAGTTTTACTATGGTAAGAAACAAAAATTCGGTGCTATCAGTGGTGGAGCTCTAGAGGAAAATTGAGGATTTACAGATTTACATAAAGGTGTGGATCAACTTGACGTAAATGCCAATCGGTAGTGATTTTTTTGAGATTGGTATTCACGATAAAGAGTCTAATATTCAAAAAAAACTGTGTTGCAATTATTTGAAAGGAGGGAAAATTAAAAAGTAGAGGAGAGGGCGTCGACCAAATTTCGATATTTAAAAAAAGTTGTGTAAAGTCCTTTTCTGAACACTTTTTGACATGAATATTGGAGGAAGGCTATTTCATTTATACTCTGTCCATTCAAGAACTTAGCTTTGCTATTTACTAAAAACGTAACTAAAGAAAATTTCAAGTCATTAGCTCAATCCTTTGGATAGTTGTGGTGTTCACGGAGAGACAGACAGATGGATATACAGGCAGATAGACAGACAGACAGACAGACAGACAGACAGACAGACAGACAGACAGACAGACAGACAGACAGACAGACAGACATACATGCAGACAGACAGACAGACATATATTTTTTTACAAATGCCGACCGACAGACAGACAGACGAACGGACATGCGGATATCTTGTGTCATCCCAAACACCCTGGAGTAGTTTATTTTTGTGTCCGATGATTGGTTACAAACTGTGTACTAAATCTGTAAAAAGGCTGCTTCTAAGCAAAAGGTTCGACCAAGAAACGGTCTGGAGCGAAACATTTTTGCAGTAAAGAGGGAAAACATTACCTATACCTCGGAAAGCTATCCGATAAAAAATGATTTTTTCAGGTGGGTACAGGATTTTTTATTCAAACAAATCTATTTAACCCTTAGAAGCACAGAAGAATAGCAAATATTTTTACCCGTGCTGCACATGAAAAAAAAAATTTTCTGATTTTTTTTTCATAGTAGGTACCATTTGTTTCATGCAGCAATGTAAGTCGATTTAATAAGAGTTACAATTTTTATACCACTGTGCAGCATTTGTTACGAAAAAAGTGGTACATCGCTTGTGCCACCAAGCCTGTAAGGGTTAAGTAAATTGATCCCTCGATTTAAAGCATCTTGATGTAAGACTTTCGTTATATGACACAAAATCTTGGAATTCTACCAGGCCAAAGACGTAAATCCAAATAAACTCCGATTTTTGGACTAAATCCAAATAAATGTAGGTCTGGCAATGCTGGAATTTGGAGTAACACGAAGGCACCTGGGACTGGAAATTAAGTAATAAAAAGTGTTCGAAGACCTAACTAAACTCCGAAAACACTAAAACTGATGCATATGTAAATAAAATATCAGTTGTGAAAAACTTTTCTCTGCCACATTTAGTTTCGGAAAAAAATTGTAAAAAATAATATTTTTTCAAGTATCTTGAAAACTGTTAAAGAAACGTAAAAACCGTTAAGGAAAAGATGCAGGAAATTTTATTTTCTTTGACTTTGGTTATATCCATTTTTTCACAATAGCGCATAGTTTTCGATTTTTTTTAAAACCGAGAAATTTTCAAAAAACTTAATTTTTTTGAAGTGTGTTGAGAATTGTTAGAGATACGTATAAACCGTTCAAACAAAAAATGTAGAAAATTTTATTTCCTATAAATTTAGTTATATCCATTTTTTCATAAAAGCGCATAGTTTTTGGGAGATTTAAAAAAAACTACAGTAATCCCTCGAACTGCGCGGTTTCGGACTGCGCGGTTTCGCAACTGCGCGGTTAAATTTTTAGTACCAAAATTTCGAACTGCGCGGTAAAAATTTCGCAGCTGCGCGGTTTTTTTATAATTTCCATATAAAAAATATGTTTTGAACATATATTTTGGTGAATCCCCGATAAGAAGGAATCAGCTGGTAATTTGGTATCTTCGTACATATTTGGTAAATTCGTGCTTATATTAGTGTTTATATTTAGTGGAAATTGTGACATTTGGTAAGACAATTGGTGGGGACGAATTTGAAGACATAGGCCTATGTTACACACGGCAACTTTAAACCGATACTCGATACAAAAAGTTGCTCGTTTGTGCTACACGCCGAGACAAGTTGCCGGAAACTTCTGTATATTACAAAGTGAGTGTTTCATGTGTGTGTGAAGTTGTGTGAAGAACGAACCCGTTCTTTGTGATTTTGTGCTTGTGTGCGTATTTTGTCGCCTTGTTTCGACTTTCGGAACTGGCGACATTAGCCACCGCTTCCCTCACTTCTCGCGCCTATACTTAAGAAAAGTCGCCGCTTAAAGTTACCGTGTGTAACATAGGCCTTAGAGTCAGAAGATATCATGGAAGTCCTTGCAAGCAATGAAGAAAATATGACTGCTGACGATATTTTGACACAGTTCGGCGATAATTATAGCGACGAAAATGATGAAAGTGAAGTTATAGAGATTATAAGAAAGAAAAACCTTTCGCATGAAAAACTGACAAATTTTTTAATGCTTGGTAGTCAACTTTAATAAGAAGCTCTTAATATGGACCCTGATATGGAGCGTGCCTTAAAATTGCGGTGAAATTTGACAGCCGCTTTAGACCCATACGTAGAAAGGCATAATGAAAAACAAAAATCGGGTAATCAATCACTAATTTTTCAAAAAGATTAGTAATACATATCATATCTTTGTATTACTTTAAATATGTCGTTAAATAAAAGCTTTTTTCTATTTTTTTTGGAATTTTGCTAATATCTGGGACCTAACCCCAATATTTCATACAAAATAGGGTTCACAGTGCGCGGTTTCCCAGTGCGCGCTCTTTTTGTGGAACGTATCTACCGCGCAGTTCGAGGGATTACTGTAATTCTTTTTCAATTATTTTGAGAACCGTTAGAGATATAAAAAAACCGTTAATGGAGAAAATGTTATATCCTTTAAATTTTGTAATATCCATTTTTTTCCCAAAAGCGCATAAGTCTCGAGAAATTTTCAAAAAACCGTATTTTTTCCAAAAAAAAGAGTATTGAAGTTAATAAGGGTATTCACATTAGGTATTAAAATTACTGTTATTGTCGTAAAATGTGTTGCTGGTGCGGGGAAAAACTTTAACAATTAATATTGTTTCGTAAATATCATTTTAATACGATAACTGCTATTTTAATAGCAAGTGTGAATACCCCTAATAAAATAAATTAGAATTGAAATGTTAAAGTAGTATCACTGAGTGGATATTTTTGGGTTTTACATTCAGGGTATTCACAGTCGTCTTTTAAATTGCGGGTAAATTTACCGCTCGGTAATTCAGTCAAATTTAACAGATTTTTGCTCTAAAAATGAATTACCGGATTCGGTAATTGTATACATGCCTTGAGTCGTGTTTTTCGGCCCGGGTATTCGGTATCAAGAATCAACCGCGGGTGGCGCTAGTAATGTTTTTAGTTGTCAAATTTTCTCGCTGGTTATCTCATCGGACTGCAATTTTTTCCAATTTTGATAGCCGGTGCCACAATAGAAATTCAAAAGAATACATCAAACATGGATTTAAAGGTATGTGACATATTTTACAATTAAATTCGCAGTTCATGATTTGGTCACGTGTCAAATAAAAATGTTGTGGATAAGAAAACAAAACAGTGAGAAAATAAAAATAAAATACTGACAATGAATTTATAAATGGTAATGTACACGCGCTTAAGGTATTCGCCGACATGACCAACAACATTTAGTATGCAAGAGAAGTAAGTACTATGAGAAGCCATAAAATCGTCATATAGGTATATACCTGCAAAGCTGGAATCTTCATCTATAGTACCTAGCTAGGCGAAGTTTTGAGGTATCCATGATCTGGATCTACATAATACGATGTGGACGAATCTCTGTTGGCTGTAAACAATTCAGCAAACAAAGACCGTTCACATAAAGCGTAAAATTGCAAAACGATCGACGTGTGATGTTGGATAGATGCGATCGTGCCAAACATGGATCAACATTATGTGAAGATCGTGGATGTATCTATTGATCTCCCCAAAATATACCATGTCGATCATGAATTGATATGACTATCAACAGATACTTGTATCTAACAGTCAGTTAAGCTAATAACAAAACGATCGACGTATGAAGAACCATGAAATAGATTCCAAGTGTCCGATCAGATGTGCAAAACACAAGCGAATTGAAGACAGCAATGAAGAATTATTGCAAGGTTATCGCATTGATCCAGACTGCATATCGAATAATTGCATTACTGCATGTGTTATGCATTTGCAAGCGGTTTTGAACAATGATCGACGATTGCACTATGAATTGAAGTTACAGTGAGGCTAGTAGCAAATCCACAACATTCTTTTTAGATCCCAGCGAAAAATTCTTTATCGGGATTGAAAGATTGAAACCGCGACCCAAAATAAAGGACGTTTAAAAATTTTGACGACATTCTTTGCAGAGAACTGATCTTAGGGGTATTTAAAAACTTCACTCCAAAAATTTTTAACAGCGGCTCAAAATGTTAGCAAAAGTTAAAACGACGATCAAAAATTTTGGCGTTTGGATATTCAAAAATTTTGACGACATGTTTTTTTTAGAGAACTCACCTTAGGGGGACTTGAAAAATTCGCTTCTCCCAAAATTTTTACCTGCAGCCTAAATATTTAGCGACTTCCCCTACCTTCAACAGCAAAAATTAAAAACGTCGGGCTAAAATTTTGGAGACACAACATTTTTAAGACCTTTGTTTGAGAGACCGTATTTTGGGCCCCTGAAACCATATTTCGGGCCCCTACCCCTTTTTCAGGTAGGAAAAAATTTGGGTCATGCTATTTTTCCTTCCGTAAAAATAGTGTAAACTCAGAATTTCTGCAGCTTTGTTGATGTTTTTCGTTCAATGCATTGTGGCTTCTCTTTTTGAGAGATCACAGGCGTAAAATTGATGGTACAGGCAGCAGACGGACGTTTGGGGCGTTTAACGAAAGTTTAAGCGATCGCTAAATCGAGTTGGCAGCCGAATTTCAGGCAAAAAAAGCCCGCCAACTCGATTTAGCGGGTGCTAAAATAATTATGAAACCCGCGGCAAGTCTTGTTTAAATGCTCACTTTTCCATCTTTCCACCAATGCTTTGAAATTTGCAAAAAAATCGGTATTCAACATTTGAAAGTTGATGTTTGAATAAAAATGGGTTCATTTTCCTAACCACTGAGACTCCACTGTATCGCGATCATAAAATCATTATGCGAATATCAAAATGCATTTTAATCGACTGTCATCTTTACTTGCAATCATCGAAGTGGTTTGCTTTGATTACTGGAGGACACTATTTTATTGATACCTGTATGTCATGTGTGGCGGAAACTGACACGATTGAGGTGCACTCGAAACGCCACCACGGAATTGTTTCTAATATATGACTTCTCAGCATGCAAATATGCAATTAATGACTGCATTTTCATAGCATTGCTCTGATTTTCATCGCATTTTTTTCCCATATAATATTTAGAGCAAGGGTACAAGTTAGCATATCTGGTAAATCAATCCACTAGGTCAGATGATTTATTAGATTTTTCACTTGTGATGCGTCAAATGACACGCGTCACCTTAGCCAGTGATGCTGCACGAAATTGAACATCACTTTGATGAATGATCGTGCGAATAGGAGGTTTTTTTTGTTTATTTGAACAGCAAATTTCTTGTCTTTCTTGACATTATGTGCTAATGGTTGAAGATAAATTTGTTATGATGGTATAGTTTTGAATTAATCATGGGTCTTATGAATTTGGGCCGCCACCTCGCCCATTGTGTTGTGATGGGGGTGAATAATTTCGAAACTACTGTAAAAAATTGTGTTCTGCTATAAATTTGCAATAATTATGTTTTGTGTACATATAGATGAACATCGCAAAGTTTGCGGTCTTTTTTTCGTGTTTAGATTATTCAGATTACCAAAAGCTAATTTGTTCAGCAAGTTCAGAGCAGATACATATTAGAATAGAGAATCTGAAATTTATTGTTTGCGCACAAGGACATGGGTTTTACAAATTTTGGTCAGCTTCGTTTTGATCTTACGTTGATCTCATTTTAACAATGGATTGCCAAAACTCATGCTATTGTAAATACTTTAATTTTTTTTTTGTGGTTAAATTGTAAAATTCTTGTAATTCTTCTTGCAAAATTTAAAAATATCGAAATTTGTTATCAATTCTTCTTTTATTTAATCGGTTAAATAACTCGAGAACGCTTTGACTTAGCAACTTGAATTTTTTTGCAAAAAAGTTTTACGAAAGTCGTAGTTTTCTATCAAATTTTGGAAAAGTAACGTTAGCTATAACCAGGGTGAGCATATTTTACTTTTGTGAATCCGGGAGAAATTACCGATGACGAGCGAGGGGCGGGGGGAGGAGAGGCGACAAATTATCATGAAATTTTTAATGCTCCAAAATCAAGCGTGAAAATTTTGAAAGCCGATCAGAGAGAAACGAGTCTGTTTCAATTTTTGTTTTTTATTTGTGATTATAAAAAAAGTGTTATGGGTGTTTTCAAGGCCCAATTAACCATGGGCTACAGCCCAGGGGCGCCATACAGCCCAGGGGCGCCATACAGCCCAGGGGCGCCAATTAATATTTAATTCACATATTTATAAAAATTTTTGAATTTTATTTTGCGTAAATATATATTTAAGTTTTGAATTAAAGAATTTTTTAAAAAATAAAATTGAATTTTTACAATAAAACTATGTAAGGGTGAAAAATTTTATTTAGCACAGGGCGCTCAAACTTGTTAATGCGGCTCTGGATGTTTTATACTTTCAAAATACAACAAAAACTTCTGGAAACAAAAATGATACTATTGAAAAATATTTAATGAAAAGAAGAGGTAATAGTGTCTGAGGAAATTGCGCCGCAGGCAAATTTTTTTAGGTTCCTAGGTTAATTTTTTTAAATCTAGTAATTGTATAATTTCGGCACAAAAGTTTAGTTTCCCGAACGTTGGGGTATCATACTTAAATCCGGGAATCTCGGTGCCATTCTGGGACGTGTAGTCACCCTAGGTATACCTCAGAGTACTTCCAACACAAATTTTTGGAAAAATACAGTTTTTTGAAAATTTCTCGGAAACTATGAGCTTTTGGGGAAACATGAAGATAACAAAATTTAAAGGATATAAAATTTTCTACATTTTTTGCTTTAACACTTTTTACGTATCGTTAACGGTTCTCAACATATTTAAAAAAATTAAGTTTTTTGAAAATTTCTTGAAAATCAAGGGTTTTTGAGAAAAATTGCATATAACTAAATTCAAAGAAAATTTAATTTCCTGCATTTTTTCCTTTAAATGTTTTTGCGTATCTTTAACGGTTCTCGAGATATTTGAAAAAATATTATTTTTTACATATTTCTTCAGAAATTAAATATTGCAAAGTTTTGTGTTGATCACAACTGATATTTTTATTCAATCGGTTTTTTCAATACTGCAAATAAAATGTTCGGCTAACGAAATTTTGTTACATGGTGGCTTAACCATGTTTTTGCCCCATACGCAATTTCTGGAGTTTCAAACTGGCAGGGATAGGTTTTGGGCACAGCATTTTGCCAAAATTCTAATGCTTTTAATTGTCGAAAAAACGAGTGTCTACTTTGTGCCATATTTACAAATTTTTATCACTTATTCCTCGATTTTTTTTTATAAAACACAGATACTAAAATTGGGTGGTCGTTATTACTTTGATATAAAAAAGGATATGCACAAAACAATTTTATTTAAGAAATAGAAATTTTTTAAATTTGCTTTTATCATAACATTAACCACACCAAAAGTACATATTTCTCTACTAAAAACCGAACCATTTTCCCGGAAAAGGTTTGCAAAATTTCTAAATAAGTTGAATAATTTTTATAAAATTATCTTGAGGTATTTAAACATGCAAATAAATCAAGAAATTTTATATTTTAATTTATTTTTGAATCTAAATTTAATGTTCTATAATTATATTTGAATGTTGAAGACAAATATTTAATAAATTTTTTTTCTGGCCAATATTCCTTTCAGAATGAATCTTATTTTAAAGTGAAAAAAATCACAAATTCTACAATATGAACTTTAAGTTTTTACAAGTCTTACAACTAATTTTTTAGCCTTTTAAAAACATCGAAATGTTGCGCATAATTAAAGGAATTATCAGATTTTTTCAACAATTTTCCCACTTTTTCTTACATAGTATTATTACATAACAAAAGAACTTGCAGCGATTTTTCGTTCAATGAATTCGTCTTACACAAACATTTTCTATTATTTCGAGTATAGCAAAAAAAATCAGTGGAACAGACTTCACGGTCTTATAATTCTGGAAAATGCATTTAGCACGATAATTTTACAAATAAATTCAAATTGTATAACATTTAGAGTCCGAGCATAAAATCAAAATAAAATATCGTTGGCAAATTCAGTTGAATATAGGAAATCTATATTCTTTTCGGAAATCAAGAATAATCATAAGGTAAGGGTAACAACATGATAGCATAATTTTAGCTAATGCTTTCGGCATGGAATCATTTATGCTTTGGCAGGATAGAGTTTGTTATTTTAATGTCTAACTTACCGATTTTTTCCTTGGCCGCCTTCAGGTCTGTCGGTATGCCAATTACTTGGAAAATGAATAATTCAGCGAAAAGTAGAAGCGATAATCCACAGTGAAACTTCATTTTGATGGGGAAATTGAATCGGACGGAATCTCCAGAAAGAAGAAATTATACAAAAAATAATCACCAAATAATCACAAAAAAAAATGTATGCAGGTGTAGGTGAATTTCACCGGAATTTCACTGATCTTCGTTTGACGGGATCGCGCACAAAGTTCAACTTTGTACTGAAACTTTTGTCATTCAGGTTGAATTCTATTTTGCGGTGATCGCGGCACAAAGAATCCGTGATATGATATCTAGATATGATCCTCCAACAACTTAATTACGATCGCACGTAATCCCGTAATATCTACCTGTATCAATTGTAATCAGATATTTGAAGCACGCGTTCACGATCACTAAAGTCAGTGACTTGTACACGTTTTGACCAAACTTGGGTAATTTAACGGTCAAAAGCAGCAAGATCGGATCACATCAAAAGTTCACTAAAAACCGTTTGCATAAATTCGCGACAATCCCGTTTCGAAGCTAGCGATCGCACTGTTACCTGTCCGACGTCCAAAGGCAGTGTGAGCGATTTGTTTACTTTCTATCTTGGTTTTAACTCACTTCAACTTCAAATCTGACTGAAAAAGTTTTTAAGTTGCTCTGGCCTGAAGTTGTTAGCTGCGATCATTGATCGCTGTCTTTACGGTACTGCAGTTGGTTGAACTATCCAGGTATAAGTCAGGTAAACGGTGAGCCGGTTTTCTCAATCGTGAATCATACTAACGGCTGAATATGCGATCAGCTGATTCATTCAGCAATTGCAGTTTACCGTTTGATTGAGAGTGAGAGAATGAGTTGAAGATTTGATGAAGTTGATTAGTATTTTAGTTCAGTTGAAACAGGGTTGAACAGTTGAAAGCATTCAAGTCATTTTTATCGTAAAGAATTTTGAAAGTTCGTTAAATGGAAACCATAGTTTGTCGTTGGCATCTGTGCCACAGAAGATTTCCACTCATTCAGAAAACATGAGCCAAATTTTAACCGAAAATTTCAAATCGAGTTATTTGAGTATTGGCCATTCAACCCTAAGTTTCAAGGTATTCAAATATCACAATATTGTCTCCCCAATTATAAAATATTTGAATAAAAGTTTTCAAGTTTGTTTTTGTTTTGCTTGCTGGTTTTGTAACTTTTGGCGCTAACAACCACCACATAAAACTGTGGCTTTTTTCGACATATATATCGGTTCTCGAGAAAATCTTTGAAGCCAAATTAAAGAGAAAAATCTTAGTCAAACACTGTGTTTAGTCCTTATTTTTCTATCGGTTCTCGAGGTAGGTACTCGCTTTTAAAAGTTTAACTTTTTCAGAAATTCAGGATATTTTTAGAAATCGCAGGCCAATTGATTGACCTGGAATTTTTAGAAATTTCATGCCAATCGGTTGAGTTGTATGTGAATTAAGAATTAATCTTCAATCATATTTCGTCTTCATTAATTTTTCGACACGATATACAGTTTTCGAGAAAATCACCAAAAAGATTCATTTGCTTGTTGAAAGGGGAGAAACAATGGTTCGATTTTGCCTTGCTTTTTACGAGAAACGCAACTATGGAGAAACCCGGATCAATATTGCTTCAGAGGCTCAAAATTGATCAAGTCTATTCCATGAAAGAAATTATTGCACACGAAACTCAACACTCCGGGTTAAAATCTCTTCCGGAAGAGATTTTAACAAAACCGGGTTAAAATCTCTTCCGGAATTCAAAACTTTCAGTAGACAGGATTTTGTGGATGGGAAGGGGATAGAAGGAAGGGGGGGGGGGGGGGGGCGTCTCGGTAGGTGAATTATTGCTCACAAAATTCATTGCTCAAAACATTCCCACAAAATCCTGTTTTTCCGAAGAGCAAGAAACCGATTTTGGTTAAATTTTATGAAAATCGTACACGGCAAAAAATCCTGGAGTGATTTTCAATCAAAACTGGATTACATATAGGTCCACTCCAAAATAGGATTAGATTTTAATCTAGTGGTTGGATTAAAAATATTTTTTTAATCTTTTTTATATTGACTTGTAATCCAAAAATATATTAAAATTTTCTAATACAAATTGGATTGAAAAATAGCAATGCTTGGATTACAATAATGTAATACTATTGGATTACATTTTAACCTAAAATTTCATTAGATTGTTTAATACTTTTTGGATTAAAATTTAATAAAAAAAATATATTGGATTCTAATCTATTTTTATACTTACTCAAATAATTCTCTAGAATTGCAAATAAAATTGGAATTTTTGTTTTAAACTAATTTATTTTAAAGAAAAAATTTAAAGACATAAAAATACTTAAATAATAACAAAAGGTCAGTAATTTTAATATTTGCATGGATTTAAAGTTTTGAAAAGTTTAAAAAATTCATTTTTTTAAATAAATTTACATATATTATAAGTTCTCTGATGCTATGTTTTGATTTAATTGAATTTCGAGGAATTCAGGGCATCACGGCGATCATGAAAATGCTTTTTAATGATTTCAAAGACGAAAAAATATGTGGTCAATCTAAATACATTTTTTTAGCATTCCGAACTAAAGCAAATGTTACCTCTTCTATAAGAAGCCCTGAAATTAATAATTTTTCTGTCTTGAGAGCGTATGTAAACTTTTAAACCTTCCAAAATTTTCGCCGTTCTCGACATTTTCTGTTTTGAAATTGGGTTTTGTGACAAAATTTTTGATGAATTAATTTTGATGAATAATCAAAAAGTTTAAGATTTTTAAGACTGAAAAGGGATTGGTTTTAGAAAAAATAAATACAAAATTTAATTTACAATACCACGAACGACAAGATATGCCTTTTCCAATATCTGGTGTAAATTTTTTCCTGCATCTGCAAATTGCAACCCACGAAATCCTATTTAATCTGTATTAAAAAAAATGCTTTCAAAAAATAATATACATACAATAATATGTCATATATTTACATTAATGCTTGAAGAATCTGATTACTTCACTTGGTTCGAAAGTTTTTCTTAATTCGTCCTTCGCAATTCCTTCATTTTTTATGAATTTCACTAACAAATAATCAAAATTATCGAAAAACCGAAGAACTTCGAAACATAAATGACAATTACAAAAAGTTTGCGTCACAGATTGCTTTTTTAAAGATAAAGCAAATTGTGTTGGTTTTACTCCTTTTAGGATTGGAATTTAATATAAAAAGCATTAAACGGCAAAATATAATACAAAAAATTTGAAATACAATACAAAAAAGTATTGGAATATTTGTAATAATTCGCATTTATTAAATTCTAATCCAAATTGTATTGGAATTTTGTCTAATAGAATTTTTGGATTGAAAAGTACTCCAGGATTTTTTGCCGTGTATTTAGAATATGATTCTACATAATGCTTTCATACATCAAAAGCCAACCGAACCACTCCTTCTCCCCTCCTCTTACAAATTAAATAGGTTTTTGTAATTTTGTCGAAAACGGTGCATGGTATCGAAAAAATTATAATGACGAAATGTGTTTTAAATATGATTTTGCATAACTCTTTCATACATCAAAGTCCACGGAGAGAAATAATAGGACAGATTCCTACAAAAAATAGGAATATACGAGACAGTGAAATTTTGTAGTAATAACTCCCAAATAAAAAGGAATTCATGTCAAAAAATTGTAAATGTTCCCAAAATTATGGGCATAATTCCCTATTTTTAGGGAGTCATTGCAGAAGAGTCCACTGTCTCGTAGGTTCCTATTTGGATTTCTCTGCGCGTTCAATCGTACTATTCCTTCCCTCATACAAATTTTTGACGAGTGATTGTGGCCTTTCTTCTGTTGAAAATATTTTTGTTGAACTTTATTTGAGAAAAGAAAATTGAGAAAAAAAGAAGAAGAATATTGTTTTGATTTCCAAATGTCTTAGAAATTTTTTCAAAGGTCAACATGCTGCGGATGGTTTTCCAAATTCCTCAAATATGGAAAAAGTGTTGATTTTGTTTAAAGTTTCTATATTTTGGAAATTTTTTTTGAGAATTTACGGTTATTCTGAAAATTTTGAAGTAATTTCGAGTAATTATTCAAAATTTTAGTTGAATAATCAAATGATTTATAAGAAATCTTTTTTTCGATTTAAAAAATTTGCAGATAGTTACGAGTATTGAAAAATTACAGATCACGGAAATTTTCATTTGGAATATCAACGTCAATACTGTCTCACTAATGTTATAATCGAAGTATAAAGTTTGTATTATTTATTAATCGCGCCGAATTTAAAACACAATTTGTTAGAGAAAATTGTAGATTGATTGAAATTTGTAGATATTCGAATTATATAAACTAGCGGTTCCAAAAAACTTTCGCAACTTTCAATTTTTATTGTCGGGTTCGACAAAAGTCAACGCAAAATTTGTTAACTGAAAGAACTTAAATAACAGAAATCAATGTAAGAATAATAAATTGATAATTTTGCAGAATGATTTGTCGCTTTTCGATTTGTACTGAATAAATCACATATCGATGCTGTAGTGAATCCATGCAGTAATCCATCAATCATTCACACATGAACAGCATGAAATTTCTTATGGTCAGCCAGCTGTAATGTAAAAAGTGAGAGAAAATTGTATCTAATGTACACAAGAAATTTGAATCAATGTGGGTCCATCGGATTGTCTAGATTTCGGACCTCAGTCTAGACTAGACCGCCTTTAATTAGACTGACGATAGACATCGAAGATAGTGACTGAAAGCCTTTGGACAAGTGATAAAATTTATAATGAAGAATATGCTAGGAATATGTGTGTGTTCGATTATACAATTGGCTCATTATCCAGCACAGATGTAACACAATTAATTTTACTTTTTTTTTCTTTACAAACGTAGATCTTCCAAATCAACTACGATTGCATAATTCACGTTTGAATAGAAGAAAAAGTCGGAAAAGACTCGGGAAAAAAATTTGCAAAGCATATTCAATTAGCCTAAAAATTTTTTGAGGTTTTTTTTTGCTTTTCTAATAGCGATCAGATTGTATTGCGTTACGTTTTGGTTTCGATAATTCATCGGTTTGTAGTATAATTGATTTAATGGTGATTTTTCTATGATCGACGGACAATACTGTGACTTTCTCTAAACTTTTTACACGGAAATTTAATTGACAATAATTTTTAGCGTAATTTGCAGTTTTTGTGGTTTTTTTATTTGCAACATTTTAACACAGTTTCGAAAGGCAAATCAAATGGCGGTAAATTTTTAATTTGACGGTGACGACGTGAATAAAATTAGGTTATCAGCCAATGATGAATTTATATAGGTACGTAAGTAAGAATCTGTCATCACACATTTAGTGAAAACGGTGAGGTCTGCTGTAGTGTGACCGAGACACAAAAGTTCTTAAAAAAGATCAGGATGAAATTTGATTAGGGGTGGTGGTTTCGAAAACGCAAAAATCAGCGTCACGTGTCCCTAAGTAAAACATAAGAAAAGCTACAAAAGGGACCAATCGTCAAATACTCTCTATGAGGACAGACCAAATTTTTATGAAAAACATCCATTTATGTGGGAGAGGGGGAAAGGATTGGTCTGTTTGGATTTTGATGTATGGAACGGTTATGTGAAATCATATTATAAACACATTTGGTTTTCATAAATTTTTCAATACTATGCACAGTTTTTGAGAAAATAGAAAAAAAAATTTTACATTTCCATGGGGGAGGGAGGAAGGAGTGTATTAAGTGGCTTTTAATGTATAGATAAGTTATGTAAAATTATATTCCAAACACATTT